>APFE031439299.1:165236-208133 GCA_000404065.3 Pinus taeda | reverse complement strand
AGAAGTACGCAGGCGAACAGTTCAGGAGGTGCGTACCCGCAGGTATGCCGTGCAGGGACCGCGTCCAAATACGCGGGTCACCCATTCATGGGGTGCGTACCCCAATGCACACATTCCAAGGCAGTTAAGCGCCCACCCGTGGGGTTTTCTCATGGTCTTTAGCCAACAGTATTGGGTTATCATGGTTTTGGCCCGCGGTATTGATTATTTTATTATTATTATTGAGCCCCATGATCCTTGATTTGAGGAAGAGCTAGCCTATATAAAGCAAAGGAGATCGTTTGGCTTAAGTATCTTTTATGTCTTTGAATATCTTAAGATCTGATCTATTGGGTTCTCGGTTCTTAAAAGATTGATTTATAAAGGAGAAGTCAGAAGCGGATTGGCGAAGAGTGATCTCTTGAGCACAAGTTGAGATCTGAGCATCTGAGGTTATTTCAGGAGAGGCGCCGAAGGTTCAGTGCGTCGGTACGCAGAGATGCCGAAGGATCAGTGCAGGGGTATGCAGAGGCGCCGAAGGTTCTGTGCGTGGGTACGCAGAAGCAGCGAAGGCTCAGTGCGTAGGTACGCAGGGCAACAGTGGTTCAGGTGCGTGCTTTCTGTAGCAGCACGCGGCGCGATTATTATTCTGAGTGCGTACTTTCTGAGAAGTACGCGGCGCGATACTGTTTTTGGGTGCGTACGGTACGCGGTTCAGTAAAAGGAGCAGAGCGTGGCCACGCAGTCCAGAAGAAGGAGATCTGTGGGTATATGCAGAGAAGCAGAAGGTGAACTGCGTAGCAACACAGGCCAGTAAGAGAAGAACCGCATATCTGTGTTAAGATCTTCTGTTGGTTGAATTTTTTCTGTTGGAAAGGTGTTCTGGGTTCTGTTCTGTTATTGTTGATCTGGTTATTACAGCTGTCTATATAATTTACATGAACTTGATGATCATTTGATGTATATGGATCCAGTTTGAAAATTTATGAAAAGTGGTCCTTGAAAAGAAGTAGGGGGTTGTAGCTCCCTTCGAGGAGAGACTGGAAAACGAGAGAGAGTTGTAGCTCTCTGCAGGTTGTAGCCTGTGTACTGGTAAAGGACTGCACTAGTACAAGACCATTGTAAAAGGAGTTTCTAATTTGAAAGAAGATAGAGACATATTGCAGCAGGTGGTTTTCACCCACATTGGGTTTCCACCTTATATCTGGTGTTCTTTGATTTGACTGTCTGCTTTTCTTGTTCATGCTCATTATTTATGGTATTGGTATGCAAAATAATTCAAAGTAATAAATAAGAAAGATTTGGTAAAAGAATTAGATAATACTGATTCACCCCCCCTCTCAGTATTATTGTCAACAGTAGCTCCCTTCTAGAAGAAGCTGGAAAATGAGAGAGTGTTGTAGCTCTCTACAGGTTGCAGCCTGCGTACTGGTAAAAGACTGCACCAGTACAAAATCATTGTAAGAAGAAGTTTCTAATTGAAAGAAGATAGAGACATATTGTAGCAGGTAGTTTTAACCCACATTGGGTTTCCACCTTACATCTTGTGTTCCTTGGTGTGAGTATTTATTTTGTGTTCCTGCTCATTATTCTATGGTTCTCACATACAGATTAATGACAAACATCCGAAGAATAAATTAAATTATAAGTTTGGAAGGTATATGCAAGTTTCAATTGTCAGATCTGAAAATATTTGTATAAATTGATAAGAGTTTGATAATATTTATTCCCCCCCCCCCCCCTCTCAGTATTATTTCCAACATGCTGCTGCAATTAAAGTAGAAGTTGAAAAAATTTTGCAGGTTGGTTTTATTTACCCTGTTCCTCTTACTAACTAGGTTTCCAACATTGTCCCTGCCATGAAGAAATAAGGAACAATTCGAGTGTGCGTCGATTATAGGGATGTAAATCAGGCATGTCCAAAGGACAATTATCCTACTCCTTTTATCAACCAAATTATTGATGAATGTGCCAGATGCAAAATATTCCCATTTATTGATGGGTTTTCTGCCTATAATCAAATCAATATATGCCCACAGGACCAATCGAAAACAACTTTTATTTGTCCATGGGGCACATTCGCCTACAGGAAACTCCCATTCGGTTTGAATAATGTTGGGGTCACATTTCAGAGGGCAATGAATTATGCCTTCCATGACATCAAGCACATTGTTCAACCTTACCTTGATTATTTACCTGCTCATTCATGAAAGTGGATTGATCACTCGCAACATTTGATAGCAATATTTTTACGATTTCGACACTACAAGATTCGACTAAATCCACAAAAATGTGTGTTTTGCGTTGGTTTTGGTTGCTTTCTAGGATTTGTAGTGTCTCGAGAAGAGATTCGACCAGATCCATTAAATATTCAGGCAATTCTGGATTTGCCTCCACCTTCAAATATTTTACAATTACAGAGACTCCAAGGGAAATTCAACTATCTAAGGTGGTTCATTCCTAGTTATGTTGAAATGGCTAAAGGTTTTACACATCTTTTGAAAGAGGAGATACCCTTTCATTGGAATAAGGTTACACAAGCTTCCTTTGACACTCTTAAAGATACCCTAATTAGAGCTTCATTAGTGTATTCTCCGAATTAAAAAAATGACTATTACCTATATCTCGTTGCTGCAGATACAACGTTTGGCATGGTTTTAGTCCAAGAAGAAAATGGGATTGAACATCCTATTTATTACTTGAGCCGTAATCTCAACGATACAGGAAATAAGTACTCTTATGTCAAAAAACTAGCTTTGGCAATTGTGCAAGCTATTCAAAGATTTCGCCATTATATCCTGTTATGGAAAATGACTTTCATTTTATATTGCAACCCTATGACATACATTTTGTCATGTCAATTGTTGTGGCAGGGGGGGGATATTCAAAATGGATAGTTATTCTACAGGAATTTTATTTGGAATTCATCAAGTCTAAATCAAAGAAATCTCTAATTTTCGCTGAGTTACTATGTGACCTTCCCTTGACCTCCATCGATTCAACATCTGAATCATCAATTTTGGATGAGTCTCTGTTTCTATTTTTGACATCTAACGCCTGGTATGGAGATATACTGATTTATCTCCAAACCCAAAATTTCTGGCAAGATACCTCTCACTCGCAATAGCGATGTATTCGCTACCAAGCCAAATATTATCTAATCATTGGCGACACACATTATTGTCATGGTATCGATATGATTTTACAGAGGTGCCTCACGCATGAGGAGGTCGAGAAAGTATTGAATGATTTCCATTCAGGTGCCTATGGTGGACACTTATCTGGATATGCAACCGCACAAAGAATTCTTCGTGCTGGTTACTTATGGCCAACTATATTTAAAGATTGTATTATTGTTGTCAGAAATTTTCATGCATGCCAAGTATATGACCGAAAAACAAGATTCCCACCTGCACCATAGGATCTAGTTGTTGTTATTGGCCCATTCACCAAATGGGGCATTGACTTTATGACATGTAACCCAACCTCGGCCGAGGGGCATGGGTATATTATAGTGGTCAGTGACTATATTACCAAATGGGCCGAGGCGATGCTAACATTGAACAGCAATGGCGAAATGGCTACTCTTTTCTTTTTTAACCATGTGGTTTCCTAGTTTGGTCTACCACAATCCATAGTTATAGATCATCGGTCGTATTTTCACAATCACATGATGGTTGAGTTGACTACTAAGTTAGGATTGTCACATGATAGTTCTACCCTATATTACCACCAAGTGAATGGACAAGTTGAGGACATCAACAAGGTCCTGAAGCAGATGTTGCAAAGAATGATAAGGGTTCATAAAAGAAACTGACACTTAATCTTGTACTCTGCCATGTGGGGATATTGAATCTCGGTGAGAAATGCAACTGAATTTACACCCTTTTAGTTGGCGTATGGTTTGGAGGCAATCTTACCAATACAATGTGAAATTTCATCGCTCAAACTCATGATTGACCTGTTACCTGACACTTCTAAAGAAGAAGCTCGTTTCTTGGAATTAATCCATTTGGATTGAACCCATCATGATGTTGCATTGGCTAATGAAGGGCATAAGAAGCGTATTAAGGTGCAATATGATAGGAATGTCAAACCTCATATCTTCTCCGAAGGAGACCTGGTCTTGTTTTACGATCAGGAAGCTGATAAACTTGAAGTAGGGAAATTTGAACCAGTGTGGATGGGTCCTTCTGTTTTCAAGCATGTTCTAGCAAAAGGAGCCTACGAGTTAGTAGATTATGATGGGATTCCATTGTCACAGCCCCGAAACGGGCTATACCTCAAATGTTACTATGCTTATTTAAGTGTAGTAAAACTCACTGTATATATACTTTCATTGCATGTATGTGTGTGTGTGTGTCTTTTAGAGATTTTTATCTAGTTAGTAATCTGCTTTGCATTTGTTCTAGATATCAAAGTCTTCAAAACCTTTTGTTGGTTACACCGATGGAGCTAGTCGTAGTACGCAGAATTTGACTTCTACAACATGGACCATTTTCGCTCCAAGTGGCGAGTTAGTGAGTTTTCAAGGGATTTGTATTGGTCGATTGACAAACAATATCACTAAGTATAGTGCTTTGATTGAACTACTATCTGATGTTGTTTCACTTGTCAGTCATTGAATCATCATTAGGTTGGGCTCACAACTCATTGTCCTACAACTAATAAACATTTATATTGTTTGAAATCCAACAATTTTTCATATGTTCTTTAGAGTTCATATTTTGGAAAGACGTTTTGAACACATTCAATATCAACATATTTCCAAAAATATTAACACGTTAACTGATTCTCTAGCGAATTATGTGTTAAATAGACATTGGCAACACATGTAAAAGTAATATTTTCAATTCACATCATCAGTTGAATAGGATTGCATATAACCAAAAAAAACTCTGAAAGTAAAATAGATAGGTGTTTTAAAAGTTTTTACAAAATTTGTGCCCAAGACACAATTGGTCATCTAACCTAAAAAATCAAAAATTCATACAAAATATCATAAGTAGATCTAGTGGTGCTCATGGTAGGTCACAGCCTATGCTATCATTCACAAAAACCTAGCCCAACAGTTAGGAACACCAATAGTGTGGCGTTGTAGCCTCATAGGTGACTCCTCGATCCGGATATCCAAAATACCAAGGGTTAGTCCCTCTATATGATCCTGCAACTCTTCTAAGGTTTCAGACAAATCCAAGTCCTGAAGAACTTCTCTCCCGATGTTTCTCTGCCCTGGCCCACCTACAACCTATTGGTGTACCGCAGGTCAAATAGTACCCACATCGGTATGCATAAGATTAATTTTAGCTTGGTCTTGGAAACATTAAAAAACACAAAAAACATGTAGAAACTTGAAAAAATCAAAAAACACTTTGGTCAAACAACTTACCCATAACACCCCATTGTGCTTCAACTGGTAGAATCAAATCTGGATCTCCATAGTAATCCATCCCTAAGTATGGATACTTCTCGATAACAACATATTGTCGCTCAAGCCAACTAAAAATTGCAGGGGAGAAAATGATTGTTGACTAACCATTATGTCAAGCCATCAATTCAACCCATCTCTACATATGTGGATCTCTAGGACCAGCTACACCCATTGATACATGTTGTGGTTGCATCAATGGGATTTTTTCTAAGGCAAGAGAAATTAAGATCAAACCATAGAAAAAATTCTTCGCCTTACCGCTTTTTACCTTAGTCAGTTTTCTTTCAGTAGCGAAAGTATAGTCTCACACCAGTTGAAAACTTTTGGCTCTAGACACTCTAATCCATACTACATATAAGATTTGTTCACCAGATGTAGTGTCACAATGCCAGCCAATTTTGTGATCATGAAGAGGATTGTTCTTAAAGGAAAATCACTTACATCCCTAATATTTATTTTCCCATCCTTGCTAGGCTGTGTACTTGGCCGACAAAATTGTCTGATGTAATCTCTCACCAATTCACCTCCACGGACAAATCCAGAAAGTGAGATGGGGGCACCTCGCTTCCATAGTTTGGTAACAAAGTAAATATCCTCAATAGTAATAGGGACCATTTTCTCCCTAATGTGAAATGTTTGATCTATCGAATCCCATACATGAACAAGGAACTGCAATAGTTCTATTTGTTGCCTCATTCCAAACAAATTAAATTATTTGAGTAGCCCACAATTATTGAGGGCCTCAACTGTACCCAAGTTGTTTAGGGCAACCATGTCTTGTTCTTCATGCTCTCTTTCTCACCATGTAATCAAGATTTTGATCTGATGAAAGCTTAAAACACAGTCGTAAGCTAAATTAGGATCCTTTCCATGCAAAAAACATGACAAATTTTGGAGCTAACAACTAAAACAAACTTGGGAAACTCGCCCAGCGCAGCCCGGGCATAGAGATAGTGCATTTCAGAGCATCTAGCCTTCTATCTAGGTGCTCTTCAACATAGTTTTTGATGTGAAAGCATGCATTGATCCCAGGGTAAAAAAATGTAACCCCAGGGGCCCCTGAAAAACCCTAAAATTTGCATGAAATGACAAAAGAATGAATTGAAAAGAAAGTAGATAGGTTTATTTCCTACCTAGTCTGCACGGTTCAAGAAATGGTCCACAGAATCGTTCGCAATCAACTGGTGAAGTTTGAGGTAAAAACTGAGCTCATAGCACAAAACTGGATGGTAAGTTCCAAATGGTAAAAATGTTACGGTACAAACTTTTGTGTTTATTTCATGTTAATTAATCAACTAAACATTAGTATTTGCCTATTTTTGCCTATGAAACAGATATTTTTAATCCATTTGGTGATGTTTTCAGCAGGTTTTACAACTGATTTGCACAATTCAACGTCCTCGATTGTAAGTTGCACTTTTGACCATAAAGCACACTTTTATCTCTTTTTCGAGCTTTGTTAAAAACGAAAAAGGAACCCCCTTGGAGTCATGTTTAAGCTCTTTTCAGACTCTCTAAATATGAAAATATTGTTGAGTGCTTGTCCTTTCCAACTCGTTAACGGATTGAAAAGATATCTCTCTTGTATTATTTTACGCTTTTTTGTACTTGAGAAATTAATTTATTAAAAATAACTTGTGGAGTTTCCTTTTTGTACCCTTTAAAACTCTCTAAACATGAAAAGGACTGAGTTATCTTTGTCGTTAAACTCGTTAAAAACATCAAATAGCGACAAACTTGTCCATCTAGACAAGACTGAGTTTCACCTTTGTTAAACTCATTAAAACATCAAATAGCGATGGATTTGCCTGAAGGATGAAATTATACAACAAGCATATGTTATCCTCCTCAAGCTTGATAAAAATAAATAGGTACTGGTCAGCAATGACTTGGGAAAATGGAAAAAGGGGAAAACCACTTTATGGTAGCAGGTCGCTCTTAAACATGACATTTTCACTCCATCACCATGACTATTTGGGTTAGGTTTTTAGCTTGATGGTTATCACACCATTGGTCTATCATAGCATCCATCACTTTGTTTTGGTTCAATGCTACCACTTCACTTTAGTGTCGCCGACATGTTCAAAATAAGTCATCCAGTCAAAATCCATCTTTTGCAATACCATAAACCTTCATTTTCATGATTGCCATTCCTAAACCTTGTGTCGTCAATCAAATTCCATCTCTAAAATCATTACACTCGTTTCGTATCATTGATGTGGGATACATCAAGGCCCTCTTGCAACAAGTCGCCTCTTTTCGACATCAACTCATTATCCAGGAAGTTGACTTAGAAACACCCATTCAGTACCTTGAGGCTTGCATGCATCAACGACAGGTTTCTCGCTTTCGGTGATAGGCATACATCAATGGCCTTCCACCAAAATACTTTGTATGGTGTTCGACATCAAATCATCCATTCACACCATGCAGAATGTACTGCAATACCTTTAGGATAATTATCATTATCGATGATTTCTCTCGCATATGTTAACAACTTACATCATTGGTTGGTAATCAGATGGTGTCTTCCCATGTTTGATTTCAGATCACATATTCACATGGTTAGACTCATACTTGAGCAAATAGTTGAACAAGATTGAAGACCCCAGATCTAGTTTCATCCATCCGAGCTGTGATATCAGGAGTACTAAATCATATGTACAATGGCTTTACATGGATGGTCATTCCGATCATGGGTCTATTTCTATAGATGACCGATTATGTACATGTAATGAAATTTTATAAGCTAAGCATGGCTATGCCTTCACACAGCAATTCATGTAAATTCAAATATCATGATATATGTATTATAATTGATGCATGTCACCTTCCACTTTGATACCTCCTCATCACATCGTAAAGCATTTCATTTGACATTGGCATTTTTCTGACTTCATGCTTTAGGGGGCAGCTGTTACAAATCAATTTGGGCACATCAAATCTCAACATCCAGATCAGTGTTTTAGGACTCATTAAAGGACTCATCAAACCCTAAATTCAATTGTTTCATGCCCTAAACAAGTCACCCTTTTGAATTCCTCCTTCCCAGATAATTCCATGACTTGAAGACATCCATAAATTGCCTCTAGAGGGACCAGCGCAGGCAAGCCTTTATGAAGGTGTGTTGCAAAGCAGTTAAGTCTACTATCGAGGTGCTCTACAGAGCAGTTAGGCTTCCTTTCACCTACGCTAGGTGAGAATGAGTGAAATTCACATAGGGTTTGGGGAATATCCTTTTCTTTTGGAGTCATCTAGAAGTTTCATTGTCTTATCAACTCCTATGAGCTCGAAGATGGATTAGGAATGAGTTAAGGAGTGTCCTATCCTCTCATCCCCTCCTCCACAGAACTAATTCTATGTATGGAAGGCCATTCAATGTCACCATTAATGACAAAACCTCCTTCATATTCCTATAAATTGACCACTCATCTAAGTGATCAAGGGTTGGATTATGTTGAATTGTAAGGAGATAATGTTGTTATGAGACTTGACTTTGGAGAAAATGATGTGATGCCACAAGCTTGTCTTGCTTTTGATGTGATGTGGATGGGATCCAAGCTCGAGGAATGACTGTGAATTAGGCACTGATGGTTGTATTTCCTTCTTCTATCTAATAAAGTGTTTGAACCTTTTTCCATATGTTGTGTTCTTTCGTAATTCTTATATGTATGAATTGCTTCTGATTCCTTTCATTTATATTCAATGGATCACATGCTTTGATCAGCTTTTATCTTCTATTGTGTTTACAGGGTACTTCTCAAGCGGATTAAGTATGGGAAGGAATGACGAAACCGATACAAGAGAGATGAGAGGAAAGCAAAACTATAGGTAGGCCTTCTATTCCCTGCTCTTATCTATTTTTTTAGGAAAAGTATAAAACACTTTAAGCTGTTGTTCTAGGCACAACTACTTATCTAGTGAATTAGTGTTTATACGTAGATGCTAAATTCTCCAAAACAATTGCCACCATGTCTTCGAAGAACACTCTGGTACTCTCCTCCTAAGATCGTGACATAGCCACTCCAATGAGTTCATAGCCCCTTGGAATTCCCTGTCCTTGGATAAGGGATTCCACAGATGCCCGCACTAGAGACCTGATGTTTCCCCTCCATAAATGACTTGCAATGAAATCCCGAAGGGCCTCCACCTCTCCTGCTACATTATAGGGGCTTCATGCCTCAAATCCAACTTGCAAGTAGCTCTATGGAACCACTCAAGGGTTTCAAGGGAATTTGTCCATTGGCGGTGACACAGCATTAGCACTAGTACCCTTGGGTGAGTATGCATGTTGCTAAAAATGTAATGCTAGGGAAGCCTTCATATAAGGATCATGGTTCACTATATTTAAAAGAGGGGTGATTCCTTCACATAACACAACACCTCATAAATTAATTCAGGGGCTTGTATATATATTATATATATATAATATATATATATATATATATATATATATATATATATATATATATAGATTATATATATATATACAAACCATGTTAAACATGTAGTCTCTTATGCGACCATTATATATGTAATGAAATGAGTTCTTATATCCATTATTGTTATGATTTAGTTCACATCCCCATGGATCCTTACAATGACTTTACCTTTTACACATCAAATTATGTATATTAGTAGCACAATTATGTGTTTTATAATATATAACAGATCAAACTAGAGATGTATTATACTCTGGTTCATCGCATTTATAAGCACCATTTCTATATAGAAATGCAAACACGATCTAATCATAGTCATAAGAACCTAAAAATGAAAAACAATACATGAATTGTTAGTTAAGCAAATGAAAGAGAGAACTTATATTATATTTTACAGGGCAATTGAGCCTAGGACAAGGACTCTCCACCCAACCATAGATAAGCTACAGCCACTATTACTTGCAATCGTCACCCTCGAGTTGGATTCCAAATCCTGAGGTGGAGTGCCTTTAGAGGGAAACATTCATCAAATACATAGGTATTCCAGAGCATCACCTAGCCACCTTTCCTTCATCCTCAAGGCTAGTTGCTACTCTTTGTAATGTTTATGTCCAACAAGTTTCAATAGGGACTATAGCTTGTTTTCTACTCTCTTTAGAGTTCAACAACATCTGTCCAAGTCTTTCTTTCTCTCCCTATGCTCTCCTGCCATCTGTTAAATGTTGATTAAGTGTGTGAATTCCTAAGTCAGTGAATGAGGTCAAAATCCCTTTATTTTTCCCCACTCTTCTCCTTTTCTCCATGAGATTAATAAGAGACTCAAATGAGAGGGGTGTCCCCTTTCCTTTCCTGCCCTTCTCTTTTCTATCATGCGCATTGATTTCCTCCCACTATCCTTGCCACCACGTAGTCCAATCTTCCCAATTCCTATTCTCCCTACCTTGTAATGTTTTCCAAGGCAATATGGATGTATGTACTTCTCTTGTAGCCAAATTTAATTTAAGAACCAATCCATTAAAACACACCAATCAACATTTAATGACCGTAAAAAATAGTTCAGATTCTGTTAGGTCCCTATAATACTAATGATACCCCCAGTACTATTGTCATGTATCCCTTATTTTTATTATTGTGCCCCTATTTCCCCCATATTGTTATTAGTGTGCCCCATAGAAGCCCACTATTGTTATTGTTGTTCTCTTATATTATTATTGTTATGTCAGTTTTGATCATATTGTGACCCCTTAGACTCCTATGTATAGAAACGAGGTTTAATCACTTGTATCATCCAAGAATTGTTCATTTGTGTAATGTAAAGGAGGATTATCCCTTGAACACACTTATTTTGAAGTCGTTTATCTATCTTTTCTATCTTTTTGTGAGTTGGATTCATAACATTTGGTATCATATCTTTGGATTCTAGGGTTTTGCTACTTCAAAACTAGTCATCGTGGAATTTTCACTATAAAATTTTTCTGCGGTGTTTTAGAAGCTAAAAAAAAAACCATTTGTGAAGAAATATCTATGATCATTGGATTTGAGTTTCATATCTTGTCTTGTTATATTTTTGGATATATGATCCAAGGAAGTTAGGGTTTTTGCAGGCTCCCGAATTACATCCCAAACAAGTGACCTTGGGAAAATCATCATAACTTTCACTCTGAATATCAGATTAAAATTTTGTAAGCCATTATAGAAAGAGGATAGACTGTAGTTTGTTTTACATCATTTTTAGGTCCCAAGGTTGAAACAATGACATGCGGTACTTCTTACAAGTTCTCTCTACTGAAAATGTGTATAATCAGGTCATCTTGGGATATTGGGCATAACACTTTCGTAGAGAATCCCATTTTGATCCAATTGGTGGCATTAGAAAGAGGACTTAGAGGGATACCACAATAAGCAATTTCATACCTTGGAGATCCAAAATTTCAAAGATACATCAGATTCAATATCGAGCTCCTACAAAGTGAAAAACTGTGTAATTTTTTTTTAATTTTGCATAAGTTTGGTTTGAAAAAATAGTTTGAAGGAATTCAAAGGGAATAGTGAAGCATAATTATCATTAATTTATTCCTTGAAGAAATAAAATGGAAACACCTAGTAAGCAACCTGAAAGCTCTAGCATGACTCATGAAGAAGAGGAAGAAATGGAACATGATATATCAAAATTACGAGACCAAGTGCAACAAATTTCAATCTCACAAAAAGCAACAGAAGCTAAGATGGATGGTTTAAAGAAAGGTGTGGAAGCTAAGTTGGATGGTATGAAAGAAACATTGAATATTTGACGAAGGACAAGGAAGGTTTGAAGGAAGGTTTGACAAAGTTGCTACAAGAAAGGCTTCCTAATGGTGAAAAGGTAATAGAGAAAACTCATTATGAGAAAAAAATAAATGTTAGTCATGATTTCATAGACTCTAATGGTGGATTGAAGACCCAACATGTTCCAAAGATCAATATGAGGATGCTTGATGGCAAGGATCATGTAACATGGATACTACATATGAAACAATATTTCGATCTCCATAATGTGCAAAACACACAAAAGGTACGTATTGCAACTTTATATTTGGAACCAAATCAATTTGTATGGTATCAATGGATTTTCTCTCATAAACATATTGTCACTTGGGCAATTTTTACAGAATAAATGATAGCACATTATGAGGATACAAAAATAAACACTTTTTTTAGCCAATTGATAACTCTCAAATAAAAGAGTTCAATGACGGAGCATAGTGAGGACTTCCAAAAATTGAATATAAGGGTAATATATATTCCAGAGGAGCATAGGATTGATCTGTTCATATGGAATTTAAAGGAAAACATCTGACATGAGGTTCACCTTTGGGAACCTGATTCATTGGAGAAGGCATTCAGGTTGGAAAGAAAAATGGAAAGAAAAATTATGGCAACAAGGAAGCCTACCACTCACAAGTATAAAGATGGAAGTGTTGTTGCACCTAGCATTCCACAACCTACAAGGTTGACACCACAAAAATTCGAAGAAAAAAGAGCAAAAGGGCTTTGTTACAGTTGTGATAGCAAATACACTAAAGGTCATAAGTGTGTTAAGAAGAAATTATTTTACATAGATTGTGAAGAGGAGGAAGAAAAGGAACAAGAAACATCAAAAGAAGAGGATATAGACTAGGAGCAACCCTAGATAAAGAAGAAATGAATCCAACCATCTCTTGTAATGCATTGGCCAAAATTACCACTCCTCAAACTATCAAGATATAAGGACATATCAAGATAGAAGTATATATCAAGAATAAACCGGTAATAGTGTTTATTGATTCAAGAAGTACCCATAATTTTATTCTTTGTAAGATATCCAAGGAATTGAATTTATTCCTATATCCAGCACTAGAGTGTCAAGTGATGGTGGCAAGTGGAGGAACCATAAATAGCTCTGGAAAGTGCCATAATATCAAACTATCCATGGGAGAATATGTATTGAATATCCCAATGCTTTATATTCCAATGGATGGTACAGATGGTGTACTAGGAGTCCAATGGCTACAATCCTTAGGTACAATGGCTTTTAATTTTTAGGAAACTTTTCATGAAACTTTCTTCGAAAGGAAAGGAAGTTGAATTAAGCGGTATCACAGGGAAATCATGAAAGGTAATTAGCTCTAACGGAGTGAAAAATCTTCTAAAGAAAGAACAATGAGGTGCAATTGCACAATTATGTTCGCTAGAGGTTCCCACATCGAAATCATCTATTTCTCTAGGTCTCCAAAAATTCTTGGACAACCATTCCAAGGTATTTGAGACTCCCAAAGGCCTCCCACCTATTCATGATGATGATCATGCTATTCATTTGATTCCAGGAAGTGTTCCTCCAAACATCAGGCCTTACATATATCCCTATGACCAAAAGAGTGAAATTGAATGTATGGTTGCAAAAATGCTAGAGGCTAGTATAATTCAGCCTACTCAAAGTTCTTTCCATGCTCCAATAGTATTGGTGCATAAGAAGGATGGGTCATGGTGCATGTGTCTGGATTATAGCGAGCTCAAAAAGCTCACTATTAAAGATAAATTTCCCATTCCTATCATTAATGAATTATTCGATTAATTGTGTGGATCAATTTACTTCACCAAGTTGGATCTTTGTTCAAGATGTCATCAAATCATAATGAAGATTGAAGACATTCCAAAAACAACATTTAGAACTCATGAGAGTCATTATAATTTTTTGGTCATGCCTTTTGGCCTTACCAATGCACCTTCTACATTGCAAGGTTTGATGAATTCCATTTTCAAACCCTTCCTTAGAAAAATTGTGTTAGTATTTTTTGATGATATACTAATCTATAGAAAGTCTTGGAAGTATCATGTTCAACATATTGACAAGGTTCTCAAACTATTCGAGGAGAAACAATTATATGCAAAAAACTCCAAATGTTTCTTTGGAGTAAAAGAGGTGGAATATCTGGGTCATATTGTATCTCATGAAAGTGTTAAGGTAGACCCTAGAAAAATTAAAGTCATTAAGGAAAGGAAAATCCCCACATCCATAAAGCATCTGTGAGGATTTCTTGGGTTGATAGGATTTTATCGCAAGTTTGTTAAGAATTATGGGAGAATAGCAACACCTCTAACAACATTATTAAAGAAAGATGCATTTTCATGGACTCGAGAAGCAACGAAATCCTTTGAACATCTTAAAGAGGCAATGTGCCAATCATCAGTCTTAGCTATGCCAGACTTCACAAAAACCTTTATTATGGAATGTGATGCCTGAGGAAATGGAATTGGTGTTGTTTTAATGCATGAAGAAAGACCCATTGCTTTTGAAAGTCGTCCAATCAAAGGAAACTATTTACACAAAGCTATTTATGAGAAGAAAACGTTGGCAGTACTACATGCACTTAGGAAATGGTGACCCTACCTAATGGGAAGACACTTCAAGGTAAAAATAGTTCATGATAGTCTTAAATACTTTTTAGAGCAAAGATTATCTTGAAGAGAGAATAAAAATGGGTCACAAAGATGTTGGGTTATGAATTTGAAATAATCTACAAGAAAGGGAAGCAAAATGTTGTGGCAGATGCACTCTCAAGAAAGGATGAGGATGTGGAAGCATTGATTTGCACCATTTCTATTATCCAACCAGAGTGGATAAATGAAGCAAGGGATGAATGAAAGAATGACGAAGAAGTGTGAGCACTCATTCAAAAGATAAAACAAGATCCCAGTACATCTGATATACTTAGCTGGAAAGATTATTTGTTATGGTACAAAGATCGCTTATACCTAGGTAAGAATTCTCGGCTCAAACAAAAGATTCTTTTGGAATTGCACACTTCTTCCTAGAGGGAACTCAGGATTTTTAAAAACTTACCACAAGGTAAAGAAGGAATTTTTTTGGGATGGCCTTAAATCGGATATTCAAAAGTTTGTGGCGGAATGTTTGGTTTGCCAACAAAATAAAGTTAAAACAATTAAGACCCCGGGTCTATTACAACCTCTATCCATTCCAAACCAATGTTAAGAGGAGGATTCAATGGATTTTATAAAAAATTTACCCAAGTCCAAAGGAAAGAGTGCCATCATGGTGGTAGTTGACAGACTTACCAGGTATGCACACATTTGTGCATTATCTCATCCATTTAAATCCAGTACAGTTTCTAATGCATTTATGGAAACAATTCAAAAGCTATATTGAAACCCAAAGATTATTGTAAGCAACAGAGATCTAATTTTCTCTTGAAATTTTTGGACTGAATTATTTTCTTATCTTGGTACTCAGTTAGCTCATAGCTCATCTTATCATCCTCAATCTGATGGGCAAACTAAGATAGTAAACAAATGTTTATATGGACATCTGCTTTGCTTTGTCTCTGATAAATAGACACAATGGGTGAAATGGTTGCCTATGGCTAAATGGTGGCATAACACTTCCTTCCATACTCCAGTAAAAATAACCCCATTTATGGCACTTTATGTATATCATCCACCATCCATCACATCATATTTAAGAGAAAATTCTAAGGTTCAACTAGTGGAATATCACATCGAGCATCAACAACAAGTTCTCCAACTCTTAAAGGATAACCTCACTTTGGCACGGAATAGAATGAAACAACAGGAAGATCAACATCATAGCGAAAGAAGTTTTGATGTAGGTGACTGGGTATTCCTACGGCTACAACCATATAAACAAATTTCCCTAAAGCAATCTAAGAAGGATAATAAATTATCACCAAAGTATTATGGTCCATACAAGGTGTTGAAAAATATTGGTACTATGGCATTACAAATTGGAGCTTCCTGCAGCTTCTTGAGTGCACCTAGTTTTCCATGTTTCATGTTTAAAGAAGGTTATAGGTGACAAGCTCCCAGTTCAAACAATATTGCCAAAACTTGAGGAGGAAGGAAAAATCATATTGGAACCTGAAGCCATCACAGAAACAAGAACTCGAAAGCTATGAAATCGATCAATTTCGGAGTATCTCATCAAGTGGAAGAACTTACCCGCTGAAGATTCCACATGGGAGGATGAGAATTTTATTTAGAAACATTGAGGATTACTCAACCGTTGAGGACAACATTTTTTCGAAGGAGAGGGGCATGTTAGGTCCCTATAATACTAGTGATTCACCCATTACTATTGTCATTGTATCCCTTATTTTTATTATTGTGGCCCTGTTGTCCCAATATTGTTATTAGTGTGCCCCAAAGAAGCCCACTATAATTATTGTTGTGCACTTATATTATTATTTTTATGTCGGCTTTGATTATATTTTGACCCCTTAGACTCCTATATATGGAAAGGAGGTTTAGTCACTTGTATCATCCAAGAATTGTTCATTTTTGTAATGTAAAGGAGGTTTACCTCTCGAAGAGGCTGATTTTGAAGTCGTTGATCTATCTTTTCTATCTTCTTCTGAGTTGGTTTCATAACAAATTCCTGCAACAAGGAACCTTGAAAATCCCAATCAAATAATCCCCTCAGCTAACCAAGGGATGATATTTTAAATCTATAATTCCCTTAATAAATATCATACCTCAATTAATCGAATATGTGTCTCTCTCTTAGCCTCTTAATTTATAAAATTATTTATATTACCTACATGATGATAATAAATTTGGGCTATTACAGGTTGAAAGGACAACTTCTAGAAAGGCTAAATGTTACTCCAGAGAGAAAGTAGAGGAAAAATTTCCTCACCTCTTTTAGTAAAAAAAAAAATTAGTGACCAAAATATACTCTAAAATGGGAGGTGTGGTCGTTTTAAAATCATCTCAAAGCTTTCAAAGTGGAAAAATCGGAGAAAAACAGGTTAAAAGAGCAATTTTAGTGACAAAACCTAGTTTGGAGAATTTGGGTAAAAAATATTCTAATGTTAGTTTGAGGCCTTAAATGATTTTTTGGGGGGTAAAAATTATATTCCTAAGTGAAACACAGTCTATATTTATTCTACACTTGAATACCTTTTCAACAATGCAATAATCACATCAATCAAAGATCCGATGAAAACGTTATGCCTCCTAAAATTTGACCTATCATTATTGACCACCATAATTTGAGAGGATACCTGTGAACCCTTGTTACTCATGCAAAAGGGGATATACACATGATCACTGTGAGTAATACAATAGAATTTTCAATTTTTAACTCATATCGATGGTTGAATGGCTAAAATTTAAGGCCTAGGTTGCTATTAGACTCTGTTATAACTAGACCCCTAGGAGGAAAAGGGGTTCAATTCTATTCTAGTGCATTGTATTCTATAGTAGAGTAGAGTAGCTGAGAGTGGATAGAGATATGGTAGAATAGATAGGTTTTGTGTTCTATTGCATCCCATACGTTGCATGTCTCACTCCTTTTTATTTGCACCAATTCCATTTAGAAAAAGAGACAACGAAGTAGCCTCACCTTTAACCTCAGTTTTCTCCTGAAGGGGTTTCCTAGGTCATATCTTGGTGTTATTTTGGTTTATGAGTGCTTGTTTTATCTATTATATATGTTTTGCATTATATATATTGTATGCATAAGCAGAAAATAGTAATTTAATAAATCCAAGAAATATAATGAAAATTAACCCTCGTATTATAAATTTCAAATTTTATTATATGTTTATTAGACCTGGCTTGAAAAACCATCCAATGGAGTATTCATGGAAGTTTATTGATCAACTAACTTATTAATCACTAAGTGTTCTTCTCACCTCTATTTATATTATTCATTTATGATAATAATAATATATCCTCAAGTGATGACTCAAATTGATTTAGTTAAGATTTCCTAGGATAGTTACTATGCAAGGCAGTAGGATATAGAGAAAATATATATCTAAGATGGAATCACCCATTGCACTATATATTTGTAACTTTGGTGTGCATATAATATGAGATGGCTTAAAAAAAATTCATAATATATCTAGTCATATTTTGTGTGTTCTATTTCTTAACATTATACAAGAGATCCTTTAGTCTGAAAGGATTGATGTCTCCATGGTAATTTTCCATGAAAATTTTGCATTTTTATTCCATGGTAACAATATATGGTCTATTATTAGTATGTTAAATCTACATACACAGATCATGGAAAATTCGTTTTTTAAGATTGCAAGAGTAGATTTGAAACACTTCTTGCAGTATAGTTGTTTATTTGTTAGAAAGATGAGGGGTCTTAATGATATAATGGTGCACTAAAGAAGTGTTAACCAAAACGTTTCCACTATAGGTTTGTGAAATTTTGATTCATGTTAGTGAGTAACCATATTCAAGTTTTCCATAAAAATATTATAGACCAAAATATAGTTTCATATGTCATTTTTTTTTTCTTTTTGAGGAAACGATTGTTAATGTGACCCTAAGTTCAAAAGACTACTTATATATGATACGATATGTTTGTTGATATAAGCATAAATTTTCTTAATATGGATTATGTGAATCCTTTGTTCAGTTGTGGCCTATGATGTATTCATTTTCAGATTCTCCAACACCATTTTCAGTGTAACACCCTCCTACCACATCTACCCAAGTAACCAGCCAACCGAGGTAAACATGTGAAGAGAAGTTACTATGATATGATTCGACCTCCTAAGTCACGTTAAGGAAGTGGAACCAAAGGAAACACACCATATAGACCTTCAACATCAGAAATAGGACCCCTAGGAATCATCCAAACCACTCTGCTAACCATACCCTAGTTCCCACTAAGGTTTTAAGCTATTAAACCTTTGGACACTCGCACAAGCCTACATGCTTGCATCGAGGGACTATTTCTAGCAGACCTATGTTAGAGTCCGAGGAATTGAAGGCACTTTTAAAGCCTATAATTTCAGCCACTACCTAGAACTTTCTATAACATTTGGAATCCATTAAACACATGATGACAAGACTAATAAACCAAAAACTAACTCCAAGACTAGGCCTAACCATCCCCAACCAAGACTGAAATTCTATCAAACACTTGGCATGAATGAAATATACAGGTTTAAATAACATATATGATCATAGGAGTCATATATTTATCTAATAATCGCTAAGAATCATTGCTCCCTTACATCATTAGCTGCAGTACTAGTTATTAAGTCATAGATACATTATTTATTCATTTACAAATAGAAACATGAAGAGAGACATACATAGCCACTGTCATAATACATATTCGTAACCAACATAATAACAATAGAAATACCAAGAAAACAACAGCCATATAATCCACATATAAACCACTATAATACTCATGAGATAACAAGGATAAATAACCTCATATTAATGATGAAAAGTCCAACCTGATATGGGACTACCACGTTCCACCTGACCATAGAATGGCTGAGCCAAATCTCTTTTCATCCATTCACCCCCATGCCATATTCCAAGCATGAATGTGGGATCTTATAGAACACATCAATATAAAACCATCCAGGGCTTCCATGCGCCATCCACCTCAAGCAATCAAATAGTGATTCCACCTCATGGTCAAACATCATGAAATTGTCATCATATTGGTCCCTACCCAAGCCTTCGAGGGCTTAAGAGTGTTTGTTCCAACCCAGCTTCTAGGACTAGTAACTCAACCCATATTTTATTCCAAGCATACAGAGAATTTGTCCAACCAAGGCTTCCAGGACTAATAACTCAACCCATGGCTTACTTTGGGCTTCTAGAGAGTTTGTCCAACTAAGGCTTCTAGGACTAGTAACTCAACCCAACTAGGGCTTCCAGAGCATTTCCTTCCTGGACTAGTAACTCAACCCAAGTTTTACAAGGCTTTTAGAGAATTTGTCCAAACAAGGTTTCTAGGATTAATAACTCAACCCAAGTCATTAGAGGGCTTCTAGAGTGTTTTTCCAATCAATGCTCCAGGAACTAATAACTCAACCCAAGCTAAAGGAAACATGAGAACCAACCGGAAAAACAAAGAAATGAACCCACAACACCATAGTTATCTAGGAAATGACAAGGCTGGGAAAATTCACTATCAATCTCGGCCATCCTCCATGCCAATGACATATCATGACTAATATGACACATCCATGTATCATGCATGCCAAAAATAGTGAGGAAAACATACATGCAACTTAGTACCTGCAAGAAAAACCCACTATAGTAGCTAATCTTGATGTCCTCTTGTGCTTCCCTACTCTTCTTTTGCCTTATTGCTCCAAAACTCCAAGTATGCCACACTCCTCCAAGAGTGCTTCAAGAAACTCTAAGTGTCCAAGAGTATGAGAGAGAGAGAGAGAGAATAGAATAGAACTCCACGAAAACCTATCAAAAGCTTACCCACTAATCCTAAGAAGCATTTTTGTTAATGAGAACTCGATTTTCTTCATTTTCTATTATTTTCATTCAATTTCCTTCTCACATGAAACTTGTGATCTTTCACCTTTCTTTTCTCCTAATTTTCCATTATTTTCATAAATAAATGTGCCAAAATGCCATTTTTCCTTTCCAAAGTCTTTTCCATTGCCTTTTCCAATTTCCTTAGCCATAATAAATAGAATCAACACCCACTAGGATGTTTTTCCTACCATTCAACTTGGAATACTTTTCCCATCACTGTGGCCTTATGTTTTTTTTACATGGATTTTTAACCAGGGCTATTATAGAACCCTCCCCCTTGGGGGGAACACCATCCTTAGTGTTCAATGACACCTATAACCAACAAGACTGTAGAAAAGAAAACACACTACCCATGGAGCTTTATAACATAACTCATTGCAGTATCTACAATGACCATCTGCTAAAACATGACAATCATACTGTTTACTAGAGCTTTATAACACAGCTCATTATGGTATTTGCAATAAAAACTACATATACTTAAGCACATTTGCTTCAACTACCAAATAACCATATTGTTCGTGGGGCTCTATAAACAAGCTCTATACAATATTTACAATAATACACACATATACATATATGCACATTCTCTCAACCAGAAAATAAAAGGATATGATGCATGCTTCCATAGCAAGGGAATCTAGAGGCTCACACCTCCACCCTCAAAGTGATTCCAGGATTCACATCCTTCCTAGGAAGTCCAAAATCCACTACCAAAGTCAAAGTTGCATACAATGTCTAGCACTACAATCCTTTGCTAGTTGCCCTCTCAGAGAACAATTATCATCTCATTATTCCAGGATGCACTCCCAATGTGCATCTGATTCCATATATTAATGCTAATGACCAAAACAAATATATGCCCAACCTTCCCTTCTCTACTACGCAGTCCCTCGGGTAATCCGGTCACCTCCTTCTGTGCAATCACACACCTTCTAAGTTCCACTAGCACCCCCATCTTGGGCAGTCCATCCCTTGGCAATGCTTCCTCGCATCAAAAGATACAAAAACTAGGGCATATCCCTACCTCAAACCCTCATACCATTCATAGCATGCTCATGGAAATCAATGGACACTATTGGGTACCAGTTTCCCACAATGGCCTTGCTCCTTAATACTTTACCAGCATACTGCTGCATTTTCTAATTCCTTTTGTTGTTGCAAATTCCTGCAGTCAATTTCAACCACCCAACCGGGAATTCCTATGCTTCTTATACCAAGAACATGACCTCCATTAGATTTAAAATAAATTGAAATAAATTCACATCGTACCTCACTGGTAGCTCATGAATAAGGTACACTTACAATCCTGCTTGCTTCCTATCACCACAAGTCAAACTAACATCTTTGACCAAATCATCACATATAATCATATCACATCGGGTTAGCTCAAAACAAAACCATCATAGATAAAAATTATAACTCACATCTAACCATCAGAAAAAAAAAATCATAGATCACATTTAATCATCATATACCAGAATCATAAATAACATGCATAATTAAACTAAAATAAAATACCGATACTTATCCTTTAGTCAATCCTTAGCTTCTCCCTTTGTCCTTATTCTTTACGCACACTGGATCGATTTCCACACCTGTAAAACACCCAATGCTTTCTCCTCAACCATGTGCACATATACATAGTGTGCATCACACACATACAACCAAACACAACATAAAACACCATGAAATACATGCATCTACACTTAACACACAACACATACACCTACACCTACACCCAGTGTACAACTCATCATAATACATGCACCTACACTCGGTGTACACCACCACACAATACATACACCTACACCCAGTGTACAACACAACACATATGTACACCTACACCTGATGTACAACATAACACATACGTACACCTACACCCAATGTACAACACAATACATGTACAATTCAACACAATACATGTACCTACACCTAGCGTACAACACAACGAGTATATATGTCATGATAACACGACTACATAATACCGAATTTATACAACACAACATGTAAGACATGCACATAATACCACATGCACATAGTACCACCCATACATAGAACCACCTACACAATGTGTACACAACATCACATGTACACGGCCCACCTACACAACATGTACATAATGCCACATGTACATCATACCACTTGTACAATGTGTACATAAATCTAGATGTACACAACACCACATGCACAACATGTACGTGACACCACATGTACACAACACCATATGCATGACATGTACATAGCACCATCTGCACACAACACCATATGTACAACATCTACATGGGACCACATGCTCGTAGCACCACTTGTACAATCATGCACACAACACCATATGTACAACATACACACAACACCATATGTACATAGCATTGCATATAGAACATGTACATAGCACCTTATGATAGCACTACATATCCAACATGCACACAGAACCATATGCACACAACACTGCATATTCATCATGCACACAGTACAATATGTACACAACATTGCATATACAACATGAACATAGCATCATATATACCCAGCACTGCATATGCAACATTCATACAACACTATTCGTACTACCTTGTACATAATCATTGCATAAACAACATGTACACACACTATATATACACAACACCATAAGCGCACAACATCACAGATGTAACATGTAGAACATATACAACATATGCACAACAGTAGTACCACACTATCTCTGCCAAGAAACCTTGCTTCTAGTGTCTCTTCTACCATCCATGCCTATCCTAGCATGCCTCGGATATCACTACTTTCATTCAGCTAATGTATCCCTCAGAGTTGTCTGTCATAATATAAACATAGGTATAATACAAGCACACAATGTCAATTCATATCCACATGATATTGGCCTCTATTTGTCATGACTACTCTTCCACTTGATTCCTCATAAACTAGGAACCTCTTCATGCCATTCACCTGCATAGGTATCTCCTCCATAAGAACAATTCTTGATAACCCTGCTAGACAACGGTATGCATACATACATACATACATCTATCATATATATATATATATATATATATATAATAATATATACATATATATGTATATATAAACATCAACATCAAACAATCATGATCCTATTAGACAACAACATACATACATACATATATACATGCATATATACAAATATTAGCATAAACATGTTCACAACATAATTACCAAATTTAATAAGGTCAAGGTTAAGAGAACTCCTTTTATGGGTGCAACACATGCACAATTTTGAGAACAACAATTCCCAACATAGCCAATGCATATGATGTGTCAAGTCCATTCACCTTGCCTTTTTGTTAGCTTTCTCATGGTTGTCCTACCATCCTCCAATTACACCAACAGACCCAACCAACTCAACCGACTATCATACTCATACATTTAGTTGCCCTTACACATGCACCAACTTCGTCTGAGTCTTTAATTACCTGTTGGGTTCCACACAACTCTCCCGAAGCTCCATTAACTTCCTCCTTCCCCAACCAATTCCTAAGTCTCTAAAAACAACAAAGGCAAGACGAACAAGAAAAAAAGAAGAAAATCATGGAAAACCAATAAAAATATGACACCAAAATCAAAGCGGCATGGCCATGCACAAGACGCAAGCAAAACTAAAATCAAGCACAAAATATTACCAAAATTGAAAAAGCACAAGATTGACAACAGACGCAATGACTCAATCCCCATGGTTCCCAATGAAATCTCAACTCGAGCATTCTTCAAGATTTAATGGAAACCTCTCTTGCCATGCAACTCCTTACATCACACTACCTTTAACACATAATCATCAATGTATAAATAAACATAACAATACACCAGTTGCCTTATCTTGTTGTGCTAAGAACGTTACCTTGTAGTTGAACACATTTATGCCATGTCTCAAGGGACTCCAATTCCCTGGACAAATCTAGCTATAACTAGCCACCAATTGTTATACCTTTTAGATACATGTCCATGAATATAGCACATATCCACATAATTTGAGACAAATTAGGGGTCATAATACTTCTGGTATGCAAAGAACACATTCGTTTGGAATTAGGGTTTCCAAACAAAGCCAAAGGAATTATTACCCAATTGATTTCTTCTACCTTTTTACATTGTTGGAATCGAAGCTTACTATGTGTTGTCACATCAACTATTACCTTGTCATGCTAATACCAAGCATGTTTCCTACAAATCTTAACACATTTCAACCACACGTTCCAAATATCAAGACAATCATATCTATCAATTTGAAATTAACCTTTACCAAGACTAACAATCATGCCATAATCCATTGTCAACTCATATTCATTAGACATAATGCTACAACTATCACCTACCACACTCAAGTACATATCAACTGTGTCAACACATATGTATTAATCCAATCATCTTCAAACAATATCATTGGAACACATACTCATATTATGCAATTCATCAAAAATTCAGCCAACTTCCAAACATACCATGTTAAATAAATCAACTAGATGACATAATAGACACCAAACACTCAAACGCCAAATAGACGTCATAATCAACCAGTCAAGAACAAAGTAGATGCCATAATAAAGTTCATACTTAATGTATCATAGGGTAAGAAATCTTGTCTACACAATCAATCCATATTAGCATGATATAACTTCACAACATATCAACTCAACCAAAAATAAGGTCATGATATCCATAATAGTCACTAGCTAACATGTCCAAATCATAAGCTCATAAACATTTATCATTCATACATAATAATCACATCTGCATAGTCAGTCTAGATTAGTATGACATAATATCACAACATATTAACTCATACCTAAATGGCATAGCCCTAACCATTTGCCTAGGCCAATCCAACTTACTATGATACATATAACATCAAGATCTTAATGTAACAACCCTAATCATCAAGTTACTAGCATAAAATAACAAGTTATATATCATTCTCATCAATAACCTATAACCTAATCATCAGGCTAACTATCATATAACAACAACAAGTTGACCTATAACATACTCATCAACAACATATAACATAATCATTAAGTTATCGAACATAAAACAACAAAATCAATGCATACAACCACATGTCACTACCACTCATTACTATCTAACACGTGCATATGACTACACTAATTAACTAGCATCTATCATGTATGTAACCATGACATCAATAGACATGTACATAAACCTAATGTATATAACCCTAATGCATATAACAAACCATTAACTAACTAACCTACATGCCCAACATCCAAACTTGTATGACAACATGCTCTTGCCTCGAGGTCCAATGTTGTAACTTCATTGTAATGATCTACATCTCTTTCTTTATCTCAGCCAACACATTAGCATCATAACAACCAACAACATCATGATGACCTAATTGCATACAATGAATTCACAATGCATGTCTGGCCTACCATACATGCATAATCATAACCATGATAATGCATGCATAACAACATATAGACACTAACATGTATAGCAAATTCATATGCAACCATACACTCATGAAGACACATCCCACAACAACATCCTCAACCTTCACATGGTGACATCACTACTATGATGACCAACACCATCCAAATGCAATATGAATATGGAATAAAAGCATAAGAAACACATGCAACTGACATGAATGCATGACCAACACACACCCCATCTAGTCTCAGGGGTGAACCATGCTATGATGCCACTCTGTAACATCCTCCTCCCACATCTACTCAAGTAACTGGCCAACTGAGGTAAACATGTGACAATAAGTTACTATGATATGATTTGACCTCCTAATTCACGTTAAGGAGGTGGAACCGATGGAAACAAACCATGCAGACCTTCAACATCAACAATAGGACCCTTAGGAACCATGCCAACCTTTTTTCTAACCAACCCCTGGGTCCCAGTGAGTTTTTAAGCTATTAAACCTCTATATACTCCCATGCCATGGGCATGCCAGCATCCAGAGAGATTTGGACGCTTCCACAAGTCTACGTGCATGTTTCTAGGGACTATTTCCAGCATACCTATGCTAGAGTCCACGGAATTGAAGGCACTTTTCAAGCCTAGAATTCCGGCCACTACCTAGAACTTCCTATAACTTCTATAATATATTAAACACATGATGAAAAGAGTAACAAACCAAAAACTAACTCCATCACTAGGCCTGACCATCCCCAACTGGGACTGACATTCTATCAAACACTTGGCATGAATGAAATCTATAGGTTTAAATAACATATATGGCCATAGGGGTCATATATTTATCTGAGAATCACTAAGAATCATTGCTCCCTTACATCATTATTTTTAATACCATCTATTATGTCATAGATAAATTGTTTATTCCTTTAGAAATAGAAACATGAAGAGATTCATACATAGCCACAGTCATAATACATATTCATAACTAGCATAATAACAATGGAAATACCAAGGAAACAACACCCATATAATCCACATATAAACTAATATAATACTCATGAGATAACAAGGAGAAATAACCTCATATTAATGATGCAAAATCCAACAAAATATGGGACTACCACGTTCCACCCGACCGTAGAATGGTTGGAAAAAATCTCTCTTCAGCCTTTCACCCCCATGCCATATGCCAAGCATGAATGTGGGATCTCATAGAACACACTAATCCAAAACCATCCAAGGCTTCCAGAGGCCATCCACCTCAACCCATAAAACATTGATTCCACCTTGTAGTCATACATCATAAAACCATCATCAGATTGGTCCCCACCCAAGCCTTCCAGGGCTCCAAAGTGTTTGTTCCAACCTGGCTTCCAAGACTAGTAACCCAACCCACAGTTTATTCTAGGCTTCCATAGCGTTTGCCTAACCAGGGCTTTCAAGACTAGTAACGAAATCCACACCTTATTCTGGGCTTCCAGAGAAATTTTCCAACCAGTGCTTCCAGGTCTAGTAACTCAACCCACCTGGGGCTTCCAGAGCATTTTTCCAACCAAGACATCTAGGACTAGTAACTCAACCCAACTTCTTATAGGACTTCCAAAGTGTTTTTCCAACCAAGGCTTCCAGGACTAATAACTCAACCCAAATCGTTACAAGGCTTCCAGAGCATTTTTCAAACCAAGGCTCCAAGAACTAATAACTCAACCCAAGCTAAATGAAACATGAGAACCAACTCAAAAAACAAAGAAATGAACCCACAACACCATAGTTATCCAAGAAATGGTAAGGCTAGGAAAATCCACTATCAATCCCAAACATCCTCCATGCAAATGACAGATCATGAACAATAAACCGCATGCATGTGCCATGCATGCCAAAACTAGTGAGGAAAACCTACCTACAACACAGTGCCTACAAGCCAAACCCATTGTAGTTGCTGATCCTGATGTTTTCTTGCACTTCCTTACTCTTCCTTTGCCTTATTTCTCCAAAACTCCAAGTATACTACACTCCTCCAAGAGCGCTCCAAGAAACTATAAGTGTCCAAGAGTATGAGAGAGAGAGAATAGAAGAGAGCTCCTCCAAAACCTGTCAAAAACTTACCCACTAGTGCTCAGAAGCCTTTTTATTAATGACGCCTATCTTTTCTTCATTTTCCATTATTTTCCTTTAATTTCCTCCTCACATGCAACGTGTGATCTTTCACCTTCCTTTTCTCCTAATTTCCATTACTTTTATAAATAAATGTGCCAAAAATGATATTTTTCCTTTGAAAAACCTTTTTTATTTCCTTTTCCAATTTCCTTAGCCATAATAAATTGAATGAACACCCACTAATACTTTTTTCCCACCATTCATCTTGGAATACATGTCCCATCACCATGGCCTTATGCTTTTTCTACATTGATTTTTAACCAAGGCTATTACATTCAATAGCCCCATGGTGGGTTATAGCTCCATGTAAAGCTAGGTGGTTGAAGAATAAATTCATATCAGTTGCAATCAAATAATATAGCTCAACTGCCCATGTAGATTATTTTTCAAATAAACATTCATCCCACTTACAATCAACATTGACTCAAAAAGAGAAAAGGGAGCTACCTCATTTTCTTAAATCAAAGAAGATATGTATATTGCATGTAATATCAAGGATTGTGTGTCATTTGTGGGTTCCAAGTATGCATTAGTACATTATATGTGCTTATAAGTGAAAGACATGAAAACATCTAATCACATCTACTCATGCAAGGAAAAAAAAGGAAAAGACATTGTTCACCCACATATGTGACACCCAACATTTGCGATCTACCACATATCTTTCAACTTAACGCCCTTTTGTCTTTAAGGTTCATTCCCATGATTAGAATTCCAATTAAAAATATTCCGTGCACAGATACACTCTAAACACTCTTCCTTTATTCAAGAACTGGGTGAAATATTTGTAAGTGGATCATAGGTACCCTTGTACTTGAATCAAAATTGAAGTATATTATAACTTGTCATTACACTTCTTTTGTATGTTTAATTATCAAGTTAAATTTTACTTATTGGGTGCATTCTCACTTGAACCTAAAATTACTTGATTGATTCATTGTAATTATGAACCTCCATTGAATTTATTCATTAACTAAATTGTATGTAGGGTAGAGTTACAAGAGTCAATTGTAATCAGGACATACCTTTGTAAGGAGGTATCATTCAATATTATAAAATGGATCAACGTATATAGCTACTAAATTCACTAAACACTCTCATAATCACAATTAAATATGACACAATCTCCTTTAGTGAATAAACTCTTAAATCAACTCTAACTTGTTAGAAAATGTGTCAAGCTAAAGTTAGATTTCTTCAAACTCGAACTCAACTTCTTTATGACAAACTCTAAGAAAAGAATATTCAATGTTCTAAACCTATCTTTGTATGGAATAAGCATATTTTTTACGATGATGACAATGATTCTAATTGGAAATAAATCAATAAAAAAACTTCAATTATATATATTATTGAAGTTCTACATGATCAAGTTTGGTGTTATCTTTCCAATTGCACTTTCATTCATTGGGAAGAAGTATAATTAAACAAAAAATTTACATGGTTTAGGATATGAAAAAGGAAGCAACTTTCATATCCTAGATTACTCTAAAATAGTTAATTTTATCAACAAAGAATTTCTTGATAAAAATACATTGGAAACTAACGAATTTAATGATATAATTGATAATCATCACATTGAAGAAAAACTCAAGTGATAGTGTTGGTTTTCAAGCCTCTGTGGAAGTTTTTTGTAGCTTTATGTTCCGGATTCTCCACAGTTTCTAGTTCAGTCTGTCGACGTTTCGAACCCCAACGGGGGTCCATCCTCAGGACACTCTGAAAGATAGATGAAATCCGCAGCTCTTCTCTCAATTTTTATCCTCAGGATTTCGAGAATACAGATCTCTTTCCATGTTTCCCCTCCGTACAGGGAAGTTATGTTGGTTTTCAAGCCTATGTGGAAGTTTTTTGTAGCTTTATGTTCCGGATTCTCCACAGTTTCTAGTTCAGTCCGTCGACGTTTCGAACCCCAATGGGGGTCCATCCTCAAGACACTCTGAAAGATAGATGAAATCCGCAGCTCTTCTCTCAATTTTTATCCTCAGGATTTCGAGAATACAGATCTCTTTCCATGTTTCCCCTCCGTACAGGGAAGTTATGTTGGTTTTCAAGCCTCTGTGGAAGTTTTTTGTAGCTTTATGTTCCGGATTCTACACAGTTTCTAGTTTAGTCTGTCGACGTTTCGAACCCCAACGGGGGTCCATCCTCAGGACACTCTGAAAGATAGATGAAATCCACAGCTCTTCTCTCAATTTTTATCCTCAGGATTTCGAGAATACAGATCTCTTTCCATGTTTCCCCTCCATACAGGGAAGTTATGTTGGTTTTCAAGCCTCTGTGGAAGTTTTTTGTAGCTTTATGTTCCGGATTCTCCACAGTTTCTAGTTCAGTCTATCGACGTTTTGAACCCCAACGGGGGTCCATCCTCAAGACACTCTGAAAGATAGATGAAATCCGCAGCTCTTCTCTCAATTTTTATCCTCAGGATTTCGAGAATACAGATCTCTTTCCATGTTTCCCCTCCGTACAGGGAAGTTATGTTGGTTTTCAAGCCTCTGTGGAAGTTTTTTGTAGCTTTATGTTCCAGATTCTCCACAGTTTCTAGTTCAGTCTGTCGACATTTCGAACCCCAATGGGGGTCCATCCTCAGGACACTCTGAAAGATAGATGAAATCTGCAGCTCTTCTCTCAATTTTTATCCTCAGGATTTCGAGAATACAGATCTCTTTCCATGTTTCCCCTCCGTACAGGGAAGTTATGTTGGTTTTCAAGCCTCTGTGGAAGTTTTTTGTAGCTTTATGTTCCGGATTCTCCACAGTTTCTAGTTCAGTCTGTCGACGTTTCGAACCCCAACGGGGGTCCATCCTCAGGACACTCTGAAAGATAGATGAAATCCGCAGCTCTTCTCTCAATTTTTATCCTCAAGATTTCGAGAATACAGATCTCTTTCCATGTTTCCCCTCCGTACAGGGAAGTTATGTTGGTTTTCAAGCCTCTGTGGAAGTTTTTTGTAGCTTTATGTTCCGGATTCTCCACAGTTTCTAGTTCAGTCTGTCGACGTTTCTAACCCCAACGGGGGTCCATCCTCAGGACACTCTGAAAGATAGATGAAATCCGCAGCTCTTCTCTCAATTTTTATCCTCAGGATTTCGAGAACACAGATCTCTTTCCATGTTTCCCCTCCGTAATTGGTCACATGAAAGACCAATGTTTTTATCTCCATATTATCAGCATTGCAACAAGAATAATCATAGATTATAAAAATGCTTCAAATGAAACAAACTTGTAAGTTTAAAGATTCGCTAGGGGTGGATCATGTTGAGAAATCACTAGGGTATCCAATTATGGTTTATTTCTCTTACTTGATAATTTATTGTGAATATATGTTGGCTTCTTATTATTTTTATTATGTTAGTTTCATCAAAAAATTACTAAAACCATAAACCATGAAGATCACAAAATGAACATGAATAAAAAATATTGGCTCCAAGCCAGGGAAAAAACCGACAAGGGGAAAACCCTAGTCAAATATTCTCTTCTTATAGAATCAAATCAAATTGAGAAATCTAAGACTCAAAATCCAAGACAAATACCTCCCACAAGACCCAATTCATCCCTTCTTCCAACTTTCCTTAATCAAGTCAACTACGACCAAGTCAATGATAGTCAAACCTCTTCAAAACTAGTCAACTCTAAAATTTCGTACCTACAGTCACTTATAAAAATTTATGTCCCCTATAGCAACTTCAAAAATTTGTGTGTGAGAGAATTAGGGCATAAAAACAACCGTTTGACCTTCTCTCTCTCTCTCATGACTTCACTTGACCTTCAATCTTCTTTCTAGACTTCTTTGCTAGTACTACTTTCTTTTCTTGGCACATAAATTGAACCTACTTGGTGGTATTCAAATGAGATTGACCTACATTATATATATACACATCCAAGAGGTTGAATGGGTCCCTTCTTGGTCTGACTTGTCACAGTAGGGCCGACTTGGTCTTGTGGGGACAAAATTCATAATTTTGACTCAAATAAAATTAGTTTTCTTGCTTCTTTAAAAAGTCCAAATGGGACTTGACTCTAGTCCAATAAATTGACTCATGACAAATAAAATTTGACTCAATAAACCTTAGAAGCATGAATAACATGTTTGACCTAAATAGCAATTTGACTTTGAGCATAAAAGCCATGCTTGAAAATAAAATTTAATTTTCTTATTTTCCTTTTTACATTAAATATACAATGATAATATTAAGGCCGAGCCTATTTATATTTTCCAATACTCCCTCTTAACTAGGGAGGTATTCATAATTACACAAATGGTACAAAGATACTCTCAAATTGAAATATTCTCATAAGAAGAGTCGGATTGATAAGCCATCATCAAGCATCAACATCACAACCAACATTTTCAAATTCAAATATAGCAAGGCCTTGAATAACAAGCTCTAACTCTCCACTAGATTAGAGCACAATGTTGGGAAGCATTCATATGGACACCAACACCATAGCCTCTTCAAGGCACATACCCCATCTATGTTCACCAAGTATTTCCTTACAGGACTATTCTTATCATATATTCCCAATCTCAAATAATATCAGTCCTCTTCGACTACTCTCATCTTGGATACCCTGTCAAATCTTCAAAGAGTATCAGTCCATGGGATAACTACCTATCTTGGATTCCAAATCCTTAGTGAGTATTGGTCTCAGATGCTTATCCAATCCTCCATTCTCCCTACTAGTGCCTTCACTATACTTACAGTTGTTAGTCTTTTCCTAGTGCATGACACATGGAGAATATAGTGCCCGACATCACTCCCTCTCAATCAAAGAGGTAATGCTCATTCCCTTCGAAACATGGAGTATATCTTTGCTCCCTCTCAACTAAGGAGATATAACCATAAACTTCATTTTTTCTAATTCATCAACTACTTGTTCTTCCATGGGGATCTTAGTAGTAGCTTCTGGGCTCTTATCTCACATCATCATATCATACCTGAGCTTCATCCTTCCCAGATGTTATGGATACAAACTCTTTCTTAATCTATCTTCATGACAGGGTTCTTGCCATTAACCTTTTATATCATTTTCCATCAATCATCATGTATAGTATCTTCATAATCAAAAGTATCTTGTCAAATGAATCAATGTAGAGTTAATCATAGAAGATCCCTTTGTCCATCTGGGAAAGTGAACTTCTTCATCATCAAATCTAACATGACCCATAGACTATCTCATGAATTTCTACCTTTTCCACCTTTATGGTGTACACGTTTCTGCCATATATTCTTCTAGACCATTTTCCACTCAATACATGTGCTCTCCAATTGAATTAAACCAAACTTTTGTATATACATCATCAACTTCTACCTTTCCATTCTAAAATTCTACAATATGTTATTCCAGGTAGCCAAATCATATCTCAAACAAATCATCAATATCATAGTTACCAAGTCATGATAGTCCCTTGTCAAGATGTCAAGTTATGTTACTAGCTACCTCTAAGGCCAACATCCCTTTGCATGGTCTATACTAGAATCATTTTTCATGTTGTTCACTTTTCAATAATCAATCAATGTGTTCACGGAACTAACTAATCAACAAGCTTCAATATTGCATCCATCAAGGTCTACAAAACTCCCTTTGAAGTTATCGTTGCAATCTTTTCGCATCATATTCAAGGGACCATATTGGATTTTGATCAATATCATGATCATCTATAATTCTTCTACGTATCAAGTAACCATATGGAAGAGTCGTGTCTTATCCAAATTAACCAAGACATACCAAACGCATGCATCTGAGTATATTTTTGCATCCATCTCTTCCTACAATACTTTCTAAAGGCATGAATATACCTTATAATGAATAGATTATTCTATAAAGAGGTCAATACATATTCCTTTCATATATCCATATATATAAATTCCTATAACACCCCTCAATGAAAAAAATGTTTAATTTACTGTTACTGATAGACTTGGTAAATCATGCACTAAGTGAAAATCCTAGTGGAAATTTTTAATGTTTAAAATTTTTATTTTAATTAATTTTAAAAGGTTATAACAATTATTGAAATTCACAAGAAAATACACTAAATGAAAAAGCTTTCATTCACTAGAAATTTATTCCTCTCCTTACAGATAAATAATATCAGTTGGGACAAGGGAACCAAGAGGGTGAGAGGAGAGAAAACTTGAGGCAACCCTGAAGACTTGGTACCTGGTTGGAAGAGGTCCAAGTGAGGAGAATGAAGTTGTAAACTTATGCGCCTGCAACTGGACATTGTTGAAGGAAGGAAAGACACTTCCACATATGGTATTCTTGAGTTGGTTGGAGCCAGCGGAATCCCTAAAACATATTTGTGAGTCTGTGACTTCTTTGGTTGGACTTGTACACTATTGATGCCTTTGAACATACCTTGTTAGGTCTCTGTCAAGAAACTATTATGGGAGTGAAAAAATAGCTCGCGGGTAGAATTGGATGTAATTTCCATTCTCATTGGTTGGGAGGAGTGGTCTCTCTCCTAGTTGAATTCCCTGACTGACTGAACTGTAAAAAATAAGTACAATTATCTTCCAGAATCTATGTAATTTTGTGAATGGTGTGATTTCTGTAATTGTTGTGGAACAAGAATTTATTTTCAAGAATTTTTTTGTACACAGATCAATAGATAATATCTTAACAAAGAATGAAATGTCCCCTTATATGAATATGTTGATTGTTAATAAAATTTGGGTGATTATTCATAATTCATGTGTTGTGTGTGTGTGTGTATAAGAAGAACTATGTTTTACTAAGGAGCGAAGGATTCTATGAATTTTTATGGCTTCCTAACAGAAGGGAATTTTTTTCTTTTGTATTTAGCAAATAAATAAATATAAGAAAAACTGATACTTGGGTTTCTATAGAAAACTATGAGTCTGCACCTAATGAAGAACTTGATAGATAAAAGGAAAACTTGAAAAAAATGCAATTATAGAAATATGGGAGTAGTTGAGATATTAAAAATGGTAGAAAAGTTCTGAACCAACGAACTAGAGTTCAAGAGTGGAAAATTCCTCGTTCTATGTATTGCATATAATTAAGTTGAGTGGGTTGAGGCAAGCCCCAGGAAGGCCCAAGTCCTAACCAACCCTCAACTGATACTAAATAACATAAAAGTTTGACAAGATTATAAACAGACACATAAATAATTTAAGAACATAATTATAGGAAAGTACAGTGAAAATAAAAAAGGAACACTGGAGGGGATTGAGTATGCACTCTCTCATCAAAATACCCACAATACCACTACAACAGGTGAAAGAAACTTTATGCATTGTTACCAAGTTTTCTAGCAGAAGACCAATATTGCAATTTATTTTTAAAGGAAAACTTTAGTATGTAAACAAACTAAACAACACAAAATTCAAATAACTACATCAATAACTAAAAGTGGGTCCATATCGGAAAATTACAAACAATGCGAGAAGACTAAATATAAATATACACTGAACAAGAGTCGATAAGGGAAATAAAACACCTAGCCACATATCTCTCTTATCAAAACATCATGCATTTGAAATGCACCATATAAGACATTATCAGTATGAACATATAACAAAATTACAATTATAACAACACCATGAAACGTATGCAAGGTAACTATTGAAATTACTTTAGTACATACTCTGAGGCGGGGTAGCTATAATCAATAAATTATCATTTAAAATAGTCTCATAGTACATTATATCACATTAATAAAACCCTTGTCCAGATTGTATGTATATACATAAACAAAGCTATATAAATTAGTTTTTAGGGTTCGGGGTGAAACCCTACATAATTATAAATATATGAAAATTGTATTAGTGATCCAAGTTTCACAAAAAACCCTAATCTAAGTAACCAGGTCTCATTTGATATCCTTAATAAACAAAACCCTTGTATAGTAATTAACAGCATAATGTTGTGCACACAGAAAACCAACCCTACAATCATCCATTGTAAAGGGGTTAACTAGGGAACCTCAAAGGGAAAGAGAGAAATGAGAACCCAGAGATACATGGAAAACCTAGTTGAAAACTTTAACCTCAACTTTTGACAAGCGTCATCGAAACTCTCACTTATGGTCACAAGAAAAAGGCTAAACTTAGGCAATTAATGTAGAACCAGAATGCATAGAATTTGACAATAAGGGAAGAAAAAATGATAAAAAAATAGTACCTTGGAACCTCATCTCTCTAAAGACGTCGATGTCCTTCACCCTATACTGACTGTGAGGAGTTAGTGCTAAAACAAAGTGACCTAGAGAGGGAAGTTCTTAAGACAAACCAAAAATGGTTGTATATACCTTGCAACGCAAAGGTTGAGGGTTTGTTCTGCCTGCAATATGAAAAGAACCCTTCATATTAATGAAATAATCCTATAAAGAAAATGTTGTAAGGAAGAAGCATAAAAGATGGTTACCAGTAGGGACCAAAACCCACCTTAATAAGAGAAATACGCTAATATGAATAGCAACTACCAAAAGGGTGCTTATCAAAGTAAGGAAGTATCATTGAACGAGTACTCAAAAAAACCAAACAATAAGAATTACAGTGATTTATAGAGATTTACCCTCAAAACGATGAAGTTCAAATGACCAAATGTGTGGCGAGGGCATGGGAAATGGTTACCATAACCTCCCTACAAATGTTATGAATTGTTGGATCAAGATTCTAAAGATCTACGGTGAGAATCATGCCACCTCAATACTATCTCATCTATCACTAAACCCTCTCTTATGTTATAGCTAGGACATGAGAAGCTTCCAAATAACACCTTGTAGCAAGGTAGCATGCACCAAAAACATTAGGACATATACATTATCCTAGAAGGAATCAAATGGATTAAGGGTTGGTCTGAACTATTGTTACCACCATCCTAATGTGAAATTAATATTAATGTCAGGTCCATATAATACTAGTGTATTCCCTTATTATTATTGTCATTACAGCCCCTCATTGTTACTTTTGTGCCCATGTTGTCCCCATAATGTTATTATTATGCCCCATAGAAGCCCACTATTTTTATTTTTGTGCCCTTACATTATTATTGTTATGTCAGCTCTGATTCTATTGTGACCCCTTAGATACTTATATATAGAAGGAGGACTTGTCATTTGTATCATCCAAAAATTCTTCATTTATGTAATGTAAAGGAGGTTTCCCCCTCTAAGAGGCTACTTTTGAAGTCGTTGATCTATCCCATTCTTCTATTTTGTGAGATGGCTGCATAACAATTCATATCAGAGCTTTGGATTATAGAGTTTTGCTGCTTCAAATAGTTCAACGTGGATGTTTCACTATAAATTTTCTATGAAGCTTCAGAAGCTGAAATTGAAACACATTTGAGCCAAAATTATGATGAACCTCATGAGCACATTTCATATCTTGTCTTGCTATATTTTTGGAGATATGAACTGAGGAAGTTAGGGCTTTTGCAGGATCCCAAATTCGATCTCAAACAAGTCATCTTGGGAAAATCGTTATAATTGTTTCTCTGAGCATTGGATTAAAATTTCGTAAATAGTTATAAATAGAGGACTAACTATAGTTTTTCGTTTATTTTTTTCAGATTTGAAGGTCAAAACAATGACACGTGGCACTTCGTACAAGTTCACTCTACCGAACTAGTCTATAATCAGGTCATCATGGAAGATTTGACATAAATCTTTCTTGGATAATCAAATCTGGATCGAAATTGTGGGGTTCGAAATAGGATGCGGAGGGCTCTCACAGCATGAAATTTTAGACCTCAGAGATCCGAAATTAAAGATATACAATAGCTTCAATATCGAGTGCCTACAAAGAGAAAAACAGTGTGTATTCTTTTTGAAAAAATTACATAAGTTTGGTTTGAAAAAATTGTTTGAAGTTATTCAAAGGGAGCAGTGAAGCATATTTATAATTAATTGATGCCCCAAAGAAAGAAAATGGAAACACTTAGTAAGAGACCTGAAATCTCTAGAATGGCTCAAAAGAAGAGGAAGAAATGTCTCATGATATATCAAAATTAGGGGACCAAGTGCAACAAATTTCACTCTCACAAAAAGTAATAGAAGCTAAGATGAATGGTTTAAAGAAAGGCAAGGAAGATAATATGAATGGAATGGAAGCTAAGATGGATGGTTTAGAAGTAAACATTGAAGATTTGAAGAAATACATGGAAGGTTTGAAAGGAGGTTTGGCAAAGTTGCCACGAGAAATTCTTCCTAAAGGCAAAAAGGTAGTAGAGGAAACTCATGATCAGAAAAAAGAAATGTTAGTCATGATTTCATAGACTCTAACATTGGGTTGAAGATCCACCATGTTCCAAATATCGATATGAGGAATTTTGATGGTAAGGATCCTGTAACATGGATACTACAGACGAAGTAATATTTCGATCTCCATAATGTGAAAAACACACAAAAGGTACACATTGCGACTTTATATTTGGAACCCAATCAGTTTGTGTGGTATCAATGGCTTTTCTCTCGTAAAAAAATTGTCACTTGGGAAATTTTTACGGAAGAAATTATAGCACATTATGAGAATACAAAAAGCAATACCTTTTTTAGCCAATTGATAAATCTCAAACAAAAGGGTTCATTGTTGGAGCGTATTAAGGACTTCAAAAAATTGAATATAAGGGTAAAAGATATTCCAGAGGAACATAGGATTGATGTGTTCATAGGGACTTTAAAGAATAACATCCAACATGAGGTTCACCTTTGAGAACTAGATTCATTGGAGAAGGCATTCAAGTTGGCAAGAAAAATTGAAAGAAAAATTATGCCAACAAGGAAGCCTACCAATCACAACTATAAAGATGGAAGTGTTGTTTACCCTAGCCTTCCACAACCTACAAGGTTGAACCCACAACAATTGGAACAAAAAGGATAAAAAGGGCTTTGTTACATTTGTGATAGCAAATATACTAAAGGTCCTAAGTGTGCTCAAAAGAAATTATTTTACATAGATTGTGAAGAGGAAGAATAAAAGGAACAAGAAACATCAAAAGAAGAGGATACACACCAGGAACAAAACCTATAGAAAGAAGAAATGAATCCACCATATCTTGTAATGCATTGGCCAGAATTACCACTCCTCAAACTATCAAGATAGAAGGACTTATCAAGAAGAAAAATGTAATAGTGTTGATTGATTCGCGCAATACCCATAATTCTATTCATTGTAAGATAGCAGAGGAATTGAATTGCTTCTTATATCCAGAACCAGAGTGTCAAGTGATGATTACAAATGAAGGAACCATAAATTTCTATGGAAAGTTCCATAATATCAAGCTATCCATGGGAGAATATGTGTTGAATAATCCAATTCTTTCCATTCCAATGGGTGGTGTTAATGTTGTACTAGGAGTCTAATGGCTACAATCTTTGGGTATGATAGCTTTATATTTTCAATAACTTTTCTTGAAATTTTTTTCATAAGGAAAGGAAGTTTAATTAATGGGTATCATAGGGAAACCGGGAAACATAATCAACTCTAACAGCATGACAAAGCTTCTAAAGAAATAACAACGTGACATAATTGCACAATTATGTTTGCTAGAGGTTCCCACATCGAAATCATCTATTTCTCCAAATCTCCAAAACGTCTTGGACAATCCTTCAAAGGTATTTGAGACTCCCAAAGGCCTCCCACCTATTCATGATCATGATGATGCTACTCTTCTAATTCTAGTAAGTGTTCCTCCAAACATCAGGCCTTACAAATATCGTTGTGCCCAAAAGAGTGAAATTTGAACGTATGGTTGAAGAAATGCTAGAGCCTAGTATAATTCAACCTAGTCAAAGTTATTTCTCTGCTCCAGTAGTATTGGTGCACAAGAAGGATGGATCATGATGCATGTGTCCAGATTATAGGGAGCTCAACAAGCTCACTATTAAAGATAAATTTCCTGTTCCTGTCATTGATGAATTATTGGATGAATTGCATGGAGCAATTTACTTCACCAAGTTGGACCTTCATTTAGGATATCATCAAATTAGAATGAAGACTAAAAACATTTTTAAAACAACATTTAGAACTCATGAGGGACATTATGATTTTTTGTTCATGTCTTTTGGCCTTACCAATGCACCTTCTACATTTCAATGTTTAATAAATTCCATTTTCAAACACTTAGAAAAATTGTGTTAGTATTTTTTGATGATATACTAATCAACAGGGAGTCTTGGAAGGATCATGTTCAACATGTTGATATAGTGCTCAAACTATTGGAGGATAAATAATTATATGAAAAAACCTCCAAATGATTCCTTGGAGTACAAGAGGTGGAATATTTGGGTCATATTGTATCTCATGAAAGTGTTAAGGTAGACCCTAGAAAAATTAAAGCCATTAAGGTATGGAAAGCCCCCACATCCATAAGGCATTTGCAAGGATTTCTCATGTTGGCAAGGTATTATCACAAGTTTTTTAAGAATTATGGGAGAATAGCAGCACCTCTAACAACATTACTGAAGAAAGATGCACTTTCTTGGACTCCAGAAGTGTAGAAATTCCCACTGTAGATCAACAGATCATGCAATATACTAAAACACAATATAATATCTACTTCTACAACACTTTGTGGAAGCTTAATCAAATTGAGAAAGATCAAGAGAACACATATAACTAAGAATGAGAAATCAATCACACATAACACAGAAGAAATAACCCGAGGAAAGCCTCAACCTAAAACCCCAATCTTTGTATTATCATACAAGTGGAAATCTTGTTCAAGTTACAAAAAGAATCAGCTCTAAAGCTATATTACTCTCTCTGCAACCAAACAATACAGCTCACAGGCTAAATAGACATACTATATCTCCTCCTCAAGCCCTCCCAGCCTCATATTTCCTTGCACAATTTTTCTTGGGTTCCAGTGAAGCCACATGTGTTAATTGGCCTCATCACACTAACAAAACCTAAAGAAGTAACTGCACAATCCTCAAGGAAAGAATTCCTTCTGCATGCAAAGAATATTCACAATGGAATATTCTAGCAACTGATAGTACATTGCCCCTCCATTTGATCTCAATTGGGTCTTTGTCTGAACTGACATGCATGAGTTATTTATGAGAGAATATTCGTTATCTGAAGTGTAGCAGTTACATGCATTAGTTCAACAAACTTTTTGAATTAATCTAACTAGACTTGACTCAGTTAACTAAGCCAACTAATTACAACTCAATATTATAACTCATCCTTATCTCTTTAACTGATGGATAAATTCCTAAGTTAATGGAGAAATTATTGCATGTCCCCACATAGACCTCATGTTTGATTTTCCTTAACTAATTAACTCAAGATGAATTAATTAACTATTTTACAAATAGTTGCTAAGATCAAATTCGAATTTTACATCACTATTTTAGTTTAGGGACTGACTAAAATAGGAAGGTATCCTGAAATGTTATTTTTAGCACTTCCATTTTTCATTTCTTATTGCTATGTTCAACACTAGCTGAACTACTATTTATAGCAGTGCTATTTTTAGCATTTCTATTTGTAGCATTTCTTGTTTCTATTTTCAACACTCCCTCTCAACAAGAAAGAGATTATCAGTAACCCCAATCCTGTCTCTAAGGAACTCGAACTTGAATTTTGACAATGCCTTCATCAAAATATCTACATCTTGTTCCTTGGTCGAAACATACAGCAACAACATGATCCTCTTGACCACATAGACTCAAAGATGGTGATACTAGATATCAATGTGCTTGGACCTGTCATGAAAAACTGGATTCTCAGAGAGTTTGATACAACTCTGGTTATCACAGTAGATCACTGTAGGATCCATCTTCTGACCAAACAATCCCACTAGAATATTTCGCATTTAAATCGCCTCACATGCAGCCTGACTAGCAACCATGTATTCAGCCTCTGTTAAGCCAAGTGCAATGATCTCTATTTCTTGTTGTACCAGGAAACTGCAGCTGAACCAAGGTTGAAGATTCCTCCAGAAGTGCTCTTCCAATCTAATGGACTCCCTGCCCAATCTGTATTTGTGAAGCCCTGAAGCTTCACTCCCTTTTTCCATCTGTACCACAATCTGAACTAAGATTTGCCTCTAAGGTATCTCAACACATGCTTCGTTGCCTTCCAAAATAGCTTAGTAGGCTGAACCATTGCCTTACTCAATTGGTTCAGCGCAAAGCATAAATCGGGTCGTGTGTTCACCAGATACATAAGTGAACCCACCAGCTGTCGATAAATAGTAGCAAGTACTACCTCACCTGAAGTAGCATCCTCCTTCCTCCAATTCCCAACTAGAGGAGTCTGCATGGGCTTGCACTTCTCCCTGTGAAAATGCTTGAGTATCTCATTTGCATACTTGCCTTGAGACACAAATACTTCCCCATCTTTCTACCACACCTCCATGGCTAGAAAGTAGTCCATAAGGCCCATGTCCTTCATCTTGAACTCTCTTGCAAGGTCCTCCTTGCAAGACTGTATCAATTGATCATCACCTGTCAAAATCAGATCATCGACATAAAGAACAATGACCAATGGTTTACCTTCTACCATGATGTGGTAAAGGTTCACATCTGCTTCACTCTTGGTGAAGCCCAACCCAGTGAAATAACTGTCAATCCTAGTGTACCAAGCACAAGGTGCTTGCTTCTACTCATACAAAGCCCTCTTGAGTCTGCACACATGCGACTCATGATTAAAGGTCTTGAAACCCTCT
>APFE031439299.1:148511-163752 GCA_000404065.3 Pinus taeda | reverse complement strand
TTTACTAGAGACTACATCATAGCCTTTATCTTCTAGCATAGCAACAAACACAAGATTCTTTGTCAAACCTGGTACATACTTTACATCAATCAGGGTGAGGGGTGATCTATGCTCCCTCTGAAACACTACCATACCTTCACCTGAAACATAGTACTTTCCATCATCGCCCATCTCGATCCGCATCTAGAGATCCTTCTCCTCCAAGGTACTGAAAGGACTCTTATCACCTAACATGTGGAATGAAGCTCCACTGTCTAAGTACCACACACATCCCACCATGGATGAAATCATGCATGTGATAAGTGAGAAATCCAGTTATAATTGTGAGGCCAGTGCATCACCATCAAATCCCTTCGAGGAATCCTTCTTGGATTTCTTCTGTGGACAATTCATAGTATAATGGCCCACTTCATGACAATGAAAGCATCACACTTTCAATTTTTCAATCTTCTTTCCACCATGAGAAGAACTCAATTTGGGATGGGACGCCTTCCGTTTCCCTTTCCTTGCCTTACTCACTAAGGCTAGGATTTCCTCATCATCTTGTTTTGATGAGAATCCATCTCTGGTGCTTCTTCTTATTTCCTCCTACATCAGATCCGACCAGAGTCATTCCCAATATGGTAGTTTTTCTCTTCCATTAACTGAGTCTTGGTACCTATGCCAGCTCTTAGGAAGACCGAGGAGTGCAAGACTCACCATGTCATCATCAGCAATCATGATCCCTACACTTCCAAGCTCATCCCTGCAGGTGGTGAGCTTGTTCAGATATGTAGAGATCGTGTTGCCCTGTTCACACTTTATCTTACAAATCTTGTCTTTCAGTGCCAGTTTCCTCTGATCGCTATTGTTTTGATATATATCTTTCAATATTTTCCACATCAAAAACAGTGTCTCCTTCCCATGGAGGATCAAGACAATGTGATCTCGAACTCTCTCTAGGAGGATTCTCCTTTCTCTAGCCACACATTTCTTCCATTCTGCAATTGAGTAGCATCAATTGGCTTGGGGACTTCTTGATCAATGAAGTCCTTTAAACTGTTATCTTCTAATACTACTTCCATGTGATCCTTCCAGGCTATATAATTTGAGCTGCCATCAAGGGCATACTCAAGTCTTAAACCACTAAATGTAATTGGTGAAATTGAGATGTGATAAGAACTCGATTTCTACATTTAGGAACCATAAACTTCGAACTTCTCCTTCTTGTATACTATTCTTCACCTTGATCACCGTTGCTCTAATACCATGTAGAAATTCCCATTGTAGATCAACAGATTACACAATATACTAAACACAATACAAGATCTAATTTTACAACACTTTGCAGAAGCTTAATCGAATTGAGCAAGACCAAGAGAACACATATAACTGAGAATGAGAAATTAATCACACATAACACAAAATAAATAACCTGGGGAAAGCCTCAGCCTAAAACCCCAATCTCTATATTATCATACAAGTGGAAATATTTTTCAAGTTACAAAAAGAATCAGCTCTCAAGCTATCCTTCTCTCTTTGCAATCAAAAAATATAGTTCATAGACTGAATAGACATAGTATATGTCCTCCTCAAGCCCTCCAAGCCTCCTATTTCCTTGGACAATTTTTCTTGGGGTCTAGTGAAGCCACATGTGAATTGGCCTCATCACACTCACAAAACCTGAAGAAGTAATTGCGTAATCCTCAAGGAAGGAATTCCTTCTACATGCAAGGAATATTCGCAATGGAATATTCTAGCAACTGATAGCACACTGCCCCTCCATCTAATCTCAACTGGGTCTCCGTATGAGGTGACATGCATGAGTTATTTATGAGAGAATATTCAGTTATCTGAAGTGCAGCAGTTACATGCATGCAAGCATTAACTAACTGAACTTACATTACTTCAACAAACTTTTTGAATTAATCTAACTGGACTTGACTCAGTAAACTGAGCCAACTAATTACAACTCATCCTTATCTCTTTAACTGATGGATAAATTCCTCAATTAATGGAGAAACTGTTGCATGTCCCCACATAGACTTCATGTTTGATTTTCCTTAACTAATTAAGTCAAGATGAATTAATTAATTATTTTACAAATTGCTGCTAAGATCAAATTCGAATTTTACTTCACTATTTTAGTTTAGGGACTGACTAAAATAGGAAGGTATCCCAAAATGCTATTTATAGAATGTTATTTTTAGCACTTCCATTTTTCTTTCCTTGTTGCTATGTTCAAAACTAGCTGAACTGCTATTTATAGTAGTGGTATTTTTTGCATTTGTATTTTTAACATTTCTTGTTGCTATTTTCAACAGGAAGAAATGAAAGCCTTTGAACATCTTAAAGAGGCAATGTGCCAAGCACTGGTCTTAGCTATGCCAGACTTCACAAAATACTTTATTGTGGAATGTGATGCCTCAACAAAATGGAAATGGTGTTGTTTTAATGCAAGAAGAAAGACCCATTGCTTTTGAAATTCCTCCAATCAAAGTAAAGTATTTACACAAAGCTATTATGAGAAGGAAATGTTGGAAATACTACATGCACTTAAGAAATGGATACCTTACTTGATGGGAAGACACTTCAAGGTGAAAACAGATCATGATAGTCTTAAATACGTTTTAGCACAAATATTATATTCAGAAGAGCAGTGAAAATGGGTCACAAAGATGTTGGGTTATGACTTTGAAATAATCTACAAAAATCGGAAGAAAAATGTTGTTACAGATGCAATCTCCAGAAAAAATGAGGATGTGGAAGTATTGCTTTGCGCCATTTCTATTATCCAACCAGATTGGATAAACAAAGCAAGGGGTGAATGGAAGAATGATGAAGAAGTGTGGGAACTCATTCAAAAGTTACAGAAAGGTCCCTGTACATCTGATGCATTTAGTTGGAAAAATGATTCATTTGGTACAAAGATCACTTATACCTCTAAAAGAATTCCCAATGCAAACAAAATATTCTTCTAGAATTACACACATGTCCCTTAGGAGGGCATCTAGGATTTTTAAAAACTTACCACAAGGTTAAGAAGGAATTTATTTGGTATGGCCTTAAATCTGATATTCAAAAGTTTGTGGCAGAATGTTTGGTTTGCCAACAAATTAAAGTTCTAACAATTAAGACCCCAGGTCAATTACAACCTTTATCCATTCCAAGTCAATGTTCAGAGGAGGTTTCAATGGATTTTATCACAAGTCTACCCAAGTCTGAAGGAAAGAGTGTCATCATGGTGGTAGTTGATAGAATTACCAAGTATGCACACTTTTTTGCATTATCTCATCCATTTAATTTCAGTATAGTTGCTACTTCATTTATGGAAACAATTCAAAAGCTACATGGAAACCCTAAGATTATTGTAAGCAATAGAGATCTTACTTTCATTGATAATTTTGGGACAGAACTATTTTGTTGTCTGGGTACTCAATTAGCTCATATCTCATGTTATCATCCTCAATCTGATGGGAAAACTGAGATACTGAAAAAATGTTTGGAAAGATATGTTCATTTCTCTAGGTCTAATAAACAAACACAATGGTTCAAATGGTTGCCTCTGGTTGAATGGTGGTATAACACATCCTTCCTTGTTATGACAGCTCTGATTATATTGTGACCCCTTATACTTCTATATATAGAAAGGAGGTCTAGTCATTTGCATCATCTAAGAATTTTTCATTTGTGTAATGTAAAGGAGGTTTCTCCCTTGAAGAGGCAACTTTTGAAGTTGTTGATCTATCTCATTCTTCTATTTTGTGAGCTGGTTGCATAACAATTAAGCTTAAACTTGCATCATCAATAATAATATTACAAATCCAACGAACACATAAACATGCCAAAGTTAATTTATAACTAATATCGTAATGAAGTAATTCAGACATTAAAGGAAATAAATAGAACTGTTATGATAACTCCTTATATATTTACTGTGGTAAATACATAAAGGAAAAAAACAAGAAATAATGTTCCTTTGGGTATTGATAGTTGTTACAAGTGGTATCAGAGCTATAGGTTCAACTACAAGGCCTAAGGGCCAATCTAGAGTTGAAAATTTTAATAAATGGTTGTCGATATTGCCTAGAATCAAGAGGTAGAGACGATAGTACAGGTAAGAAGCACTTGTTAGACCCCTAAAGGAGGAGAATAGAAATAGGTTCACTTAGGGAATGAAGCATCATCTCCTATAGAACAATTATCTGAAGTAACTAGCAATAGAGTAACTTCCTAGAGAAGTTGATAAATAATAAAACCTTACCAAAAAAAAAAATATATGGCTGACTACTATACTCATAGCCAAGGAGAAAATGTGATGGAATAGATTACGCCTTCTTATATATCAGTGTGCATATCAATAGAAAACCCTTATTGAAGCTTTGAATGTATTACTAGTAGACACGTTAGTATAGCAGATCAAAATTATTTCTTGTATGTAAATGTGAACCCAAAAGAATCCAAGTTGGAAATTGTTGTATTGTTCAACAACCCCCATTTTAATATATTATAAATTTCCTATGAAATTTATTATACTAAAATAGGGACCCTTCAGTTTTAAAAAGGGTTTGATTTTATTTCTTTAAAAACAAAAAAAATAGAAAATTAACATAAAAAAATGTTCATAAAATACAACAACCAAATTTTAATACTTAGGCTTTTTAATTAAAAGCCAAGTATTAAACCTTGATTATCAAAAACCAAATTTTAAATAGCCCCCAAGGCCAAGACTATACTTAGGCTAAAAACCTTAAAGTATTAAACAATATGGATTATTTTAAAAATACTAATAATCTAGGGTTAAATTCTTTATAACTATGCCATACCCCCATATCGCAAATCAACATAATAAACAATACACCATGATAAAAACATACAGCCTTAGCGAAATACGATTGCGATTTGATAAGGCCAAACCCGATAGGGTTGTGAAATTCATTTGAATAAAAATATCGCATCTGTGAAGATTGCATAAACCATAGCCCAAGTCCCTTTACCTATCCCTTATGCAATTACGATAGCTTGGACCCGAAGGAGTCATACACTCCATTTAATAAAGCTCTTTGCATCCGAGAAATCGAAAAAAAGCAATAGATTGAGACCTCTCTGTGATTTCGATTGCAATATTTAAACCGGACCTGATCACAGATTTAAATCCATTGAATCAAAATATTGCATCTGGGGCATCGACAATCCCAAAGTCTTGATCCTCTACCCCTCCACCAATGATTGCGATATGTGATATAAGCCTCAGACCCGACAGGATTATACATGCCACTACATAAATCCCCCGTGTCTACGGCTATCGCAAATTCCAAATGTCAAGCACTTTGTCCCTTCCCAATGTGATTTGTAATCATTCCAGACCCGATTGGATTATACATTCCAATTAATACATCCCCGCATCTACGCAATTTCAAAAATTCCAAGGCTCATGCCTCCTAGCCCATACCAAATGCGATTGCGATCTGACATCAACAATGACATCAGATCCACGTATTATGTCCACGTCACATTTTCACATGGATCTACCACATCACCATCATGTCATTCCTCACATCATCCCACAGAACACAATTCGTAAATATTTAGGGACTATTAGTACCGAACCGCTCTGTTCTTATGATTGTGATATCACAATTGCAAGATTCAAGGGCCACATGCCATATTCCTCCTCTTCCCTTTCAATTTTGATTGCAATTTTGTCTTCATTGATATGACATGGATTTTTGTCTATTTTGATAGGGATTCTCCCTGCTCAAAATATAACAATAATTCATCCGCTCTTGGCTTAATTGTGATTGTGATTCGATCAATTTCATAGTGATTGTGATTTGATTTTGATAGGGATGCTTCCAATTCTAATGTGATTGTGATTTGATTTCAAATGCCCTCATTGGAATTTAATTATAACTCCCTGATTGTCTGTGATTGCGATAAAATGAGTCATGTTTCCAATAAATAAGCAATTGTGATTTAATTAAACAGCCCGCCTATTTTCATTCGGTCTTTTCTTTTCTTGAAAACACAATTTCGATTTATGATTTCTTATCAATCATTTATCATTTTGTAGGTATAAATGAAGAGAAGAAAGATGTGTAGATAAAGAAACAGATCAGTTCCATGAAATCTACAAATGCAAGGATCCCTTGTTTGAAATATGAGGCCAATAAGCTAGAATGGAATTTCAAAAGATTATCTTTGAAAATTGTTTTTTATTTTTTCAATATTTGAGGGATTCCATTAATTTCCTCAATGTTATGTGTAGACCTATTATTTTTTTTTTTTTGTATTGCTATTTAAACCCATTTAAGAAATCGAGCAAGAGGTCCAAAATCTAAGAAAGAAATCCTTGGGGACTTGCATTTTTATATCTCCAAGTCTATCCTAATAGACTGGGCTAGGTCCAGAATTTGAAAAAGAAAACCTTTGAGGCTTGCATTATTGTACCTCTTAGTCTTTTTAATAGAATGATAGAATCTAAATTCTTTTTCTTTTACTTAAAGAAGCTTCAGCTAGTTGCAGTTTTCTACTTTTTGAGAGCTCTGAGATGAAGAGAAAGGATCGACATCGTGAATTTTACCAAAAGAGCGTGCTACATTGGGTATTTTTATCAATGTTTTAATGTTCTGTTTTGTATAATTTGTAGTCATTCCATCTTTCAATTTGTCTATTATATGTATATTATTAACACAATTCAGCATCATCTCATTTCTGAATATGCCAGTGTTGTATTTTTTCAATACATCTAGCAAAAAAATTGTTATTTTATTTGGATGGCAAGATATGCTTCAACAATTATTTTAATTAATTATTTAATTAAAATAATTAACTTAAAATTTTTCATTTCTTTTAGTATATGATTAATTTTTATTACCATGTACTAAAGACAACCATTTTAGATCGCATTCAAATAACAAGTAAACCTGGGAAATAAATAGATTTTATATGTGTATACCTTAGGGGTTGAATATACTTATATCAAACATTTATGTAACTATTTATTAAGTGTTTGATTGTTAGTAGTTAGATTAACAAGGAGTTAGATCTCGAGAGCTATCTCCTTGATCTCATTCCTTCATTTACTTCAATTCCTTAATGTCTTCTTATAGTAAATCAGCTCTTGATTAGGAGAAGGATTTTTCTTTCCTTCAATCAATATAGGATAGATTAATTGCATGCTAGTTAAATCATTCATGTCTTATCTTAGAAGTCCTCTCATCAAGGAAAAAATTTTGATTTGTTTGGTTGTTCCACAAAAAATAACTTAAGGTTCATTCTTCTTGATTGATCAACTAGAAGAATTGATCTAATGTCTGGAGCTATTGATAATTCAAGTCATATTGTAAAAACAATAGTGATTGGGAAAAGGTAACTAGACCTAGCTAAACCAGTGGGAGCCACTATTCCAAACAGAAAAGGAATTGCTTTAAGGTCCAAACCAGGTGGTTTTCCCCCATGTTGGTGCAGAGACTTTCAAGGCATCAACATTTTAGTGCTATAAGGAGGTCCTGAATTAGTTATTTGTTTAAATTTTGTTATATCATTTTCTAACTAATAATGGCTCCTATATGCATTCCTACACTTGGTCATGTCTTCAGTTCACCCAAGCCTACATGAGGCATGCCCAAGAAGCAGATTGAGTCCTTATCAAGGTTAAAGTACGACGGTGAGAGCAATATTTTTGCATTAAATCATATTTCCGATTTTGTTAATAGATGTAAGTCTTTTAATATAATCATTGATAATGAGATTTGCAGACTTTTCACTCTTACTTCAGAAGATGAATCTGCAAATGGTTCCTGGTGCTTCCTCCAAAGTCAATTCATTCATGGAATAATTTATGCCTAGTATTTCTAAAATCACATCATAATTACAGTTACAATAGTTTGTGTTTAGAGTTAAACAATCTTTACATGTACGATAATGAATCTTTAGATGATTTTTATAATCGATTTTGGTCACTGTGTTATAGATTTCACTTACATGATTTTCCTTTAATTGAATATTTTACTGCTCTTGTTTCTTCTAATCTTGAAAATAATAAATTAATGAAGAACAAGACACGTCTAACTCATTAACTAGTCTTTAATCATTAAATGATTTTATGGAACCCAAACATGTAATTGAATCACAACCTTTATTCTTAGAAAATTGTAATTTTCATTTTTTGAGTTCTGAAACAAATGTTTCCATAGAATCTAAAAATGTTATTGCAACAATTTTTAACGATACATGTGATGGATCAATAGTTCTAATAAAATCTAATTTACAACAAGACTTGGATAATGAACATATTGGTTTATCTTCTTTAAAGGAAAATTTAGAACATTGTAATTAGTACATTTGAAAGAAATTATTGAAACAAAGAATATAATATGACAAGTTCTATAAACAATTCATTTCAGTCATCATTATATTCAGACATGCATTATTTTCTTTATCCTTATGTGTTTTCAAATCAGAACATAGTTAATGATGATGATCTTAATCTTTCAAGTGATAATTTTCCCAATCCTTGTTCTGAAAATTCTACATCTATTACTCATTTGGATGATAATTATTTAATTGAAAAACTCTCTTCTTTTGTATTTTCTGATTCTATTAGTTCAGGTCAGCCATTTGAATTCTATAAGAAGATGGTAATTCATAAAAAACATTATGACAATGAGGATTAAGAATCACATCTGATACGAAGTGCAACTATTTCGAAAATTGATCTATCTTGTGAAGATTCACACACTTTAATTTTGTTTCCTTCTTCTGAACACAAACTTAATTTTAAGAATTTTGATGAGTTAACGTTGTAAGTTTCTAATGTCTTTCATTCCAATTCTCTTTTAGAAACTTGAATTTATAAGTTTTTCAAGGAATATCCTTTTAGTGGCAATTCATTGACTGAAATCAAAGATGAGTTCCAGAATTGCCTTGTAAAATTATTTTGTAATTTTAGTTTGCATAATGATTTATTTGCTTCTACATTCTTTCATTTTTCTTTCTTTTCCTTTCGCAAGCATGTTCAATCTTACCATATTGAATACCCTCAATATTTATTAAATGAGAATGATGAAATGGTTACTCATAATTCTAAATATAAAAAATCTTTTCATTTACAATTTAATTTGATATTCAGAAATTCATTCCAATCATTTCAACATCACTCTAATCTAAATCTTGAGAGTGATCCTTCACAACATGTCTTGCCATCATCTCCTTTGGAAATTTTTTACTCTCTAACAAATATTCATCCATTCTTTGATGATCCCATATATATTTGCTTAGAGAATGCTTTTAAAAAGAGATGGTTGACTAACAGGTTATTTTTAAATAAATTTATTTTTGTAAATAATTTTAAACAAAATGTGAATAATAAATTTTGTTTCATTTTGATTGTTTTCATCATATTGTTACTAATGTTTGACTTGTATATACAGGTAGGTAACAAAATGAGAGAATGGTTAGATTGGAATTATGACTATACCTAGTCATTTTCCCTCTATTCAGTTAGTACTTAGGAATATATTAATTTATATTCGATTCTTTTCTGTTTTCATTGCAGATTTCAATAAGAAAGCAATGAATTTAATATTTTCAACATCTATTTTTCATTTTATGATAAGTTAATTTAAAACATATTAGAGGCTTTTTGAATAATTTGATTATCTTTCTTTTTCAAAACTCCATCACACTGACAATCACGCTTTTAAAAATATGTGTGTAGAATTGTTATCGCTTGGCAATTTTTGATTTACAAGTACTTCTTAAAAGGTCATAGTCATCACTATTGTCATCCTATGTGAAATTGAGATGAATGTAATCCCAAAATTCATCAACTTTTTTTTGGATTAAATAAATAGATGATATTGAACATAAGGGAATTTGAGAAATATAGGGAAGAACTTGAAAATCTATGAGGTAAATTACAGCCAAAAATCTTCCAAGTATGCATTTCACAACTTCATTTTTCGTATATTGTTATTTTTTCTTTTTATCATTATTTCTTATTTTTTCGTTTCTTTTGCAGGTCTTGGAGACTTAAAATAAACAAGCAGGTAACTTTTACAAATTTGTAATATGTTTAGGGAAATATTTTTGTTTTATCAAAATTTGAAAATTCTTTAAATTTTTGCTTCCCCTCATAAAAGTCATGATAATCCTTTAACATGTTATTGAAGGACTCACATCGGATCATCAAATTTTGTAACTTTCCTCATGAGAAGGTTCCTATAACATATTTCTCTGATCAGAACTCTCGATAGTTAATTAAATCATTAAAGGGATTTTTATCTTAAAAGCAAGGTTTAGTCAAAAGCTCTATTTTGAATCTTGCAGTAAATGATCTTATTCATGATTTTATGTATGCTTATTCCAAATCTTACAATTTGTTTCATAAAATATGGAAATAGAATAGGTAAATCTAATAGATCATGATTAATTCATTTTGAGTTCTGTTTTATTTCAATTCTTTGATGTATCACTTCAAGGTTAGAAATTCAAACCTTCATCATATACTTAAGGTTAATCTAGGTTGTCATTGATGTCAATATGAGACTATTGGGATGGAAAATATTCTTGTGATATCATAACCTCATGCATATTATGATGATGTCCTTGCTCATGATGACAATTCCTTGTTTGATAAGGATGCCATTAATGAAGATGTCAAGATATTAATGATGCCATTATGATGTGAAGGAGTCTTGTCCTAGATGCCTATTGTTCATAATGTCCTAGATGTCCTTGAACTAACCATGAAGATACTATAACCTCTTGTATCCTTACTCTTGATGAAGAAGTCCTTCTTATTGATGTTCATAGTGACTCTTGATGAAGAAGCTCTCCCTGTGATGATCTAGCACTTGCTCTAACAAATTGATGAATGTTGCATATGTTTAATGGCATTATCATATCACTTCACTATCATAATGACCACACTTGATAATGGCACTTGATGATGGTCTTGATGACATGATTGGAATATTGCCTTGGATCTCTCCTAACGGGAAATTTATGTTGCACTATGACTTATCATTGCACAAGTATATGATGACACTACTAGATAGTTGGATACAGGATGATACACTCATATTGGATACACTCATGATATCACTCATAATAATATTGTTGAGCCAAAGAAAAATGAAGCCATGCTATCCCAAACAATAGAAAAGCCTTGTTGTCCTAATCACCTTCTACACATAAAAATTTCAAGGGCAGTGACAAAGAAAAATTATTTTTGACAGCTTGAAGGCATCTTTCCACAATGAGTCATATACCATCTTAAAGAGAACTTTTTCCTCTTTCTAATGAGCTACTACTTGCCCCTAAAATCCCAATGGTTGATGAGATATTGAATTTTTAAGGTAAAAAATATATATTTGCAGACTAGCCGACCTACACTTTGTTAGTCATGTCGGCCTCCCTCCAGAAAGACATGTCCCTTCATTTAAAACACAAATTAGTATAAATACAAGCATAGTTCATCATTCTAGCACAAAATTTTTGGTGAAGAGCATATGAAAAACACAGAACAGTAAGGAAAGGAGGACTTAAGAGTTGGTTGTTTGGGTTATTCCTTCTCAAAGTGTGACAGCAAATTATTTTAGTAGCTATCCATGGTAATAAAGGCTTCGTACCTACAGTAATATCTTCATATCTGTGTGGCTTAGAATTGCATAACCATGGAGTGTTTAAGGGCCAAGAGGCCTAGTATAAAGCCCTCTTTTCTAGCCACAGAAGCAACATTACGTGAAACATTTTGAACTGTGCAGAAGCTCAGATTACAGCCACATTGAAGGCTACCCTCAGACCTGTGGCAGCTCTTGTGTGAAGTTTCAAAGGCTTGGACCATGCACTTACCTTGACAGACTTCGGATAGAGAGCAGACCTTTGTTAAAAGCTTTGAACCTAACTTTTAATTGTAGAAGAAATCGGGTGCTAGAGTTGGATGTTTTTATTAGAATTTCTCTATGACAATTTGTGAATTGCAGAGCTTTATTGTAACTTCTCTGTGGTGACATATTGGAGACCTGTAGTGGATTCTATGTGAACCTCTGATGACTTGTCTACAAACTATTTGACCTGTGGACATAGACATCAATTTGAAATTTTGAATTTGTGGTAAAGATCACTTAGGAAAGAATCTATTGCAGACTTGAAGTGGATCATTGGAAACATTTCTATAGACCTATGGTGATTCATTGGAAATCTATGAAAGATTTTTAAGGAGATATTGTCTTGGAGGAGAAACTTATTTGTAGATCTTAATAGAAGGCACAGTTGCATCTTGGTTGGAAATACTATTTTTTGTAGATAGTATTGAGTTTGTTTGGAAACTCTTTGAGGTCATTTCTTTGGACTTGGAATAATTGAAGAAGCATCTTCGGAACTTTGGAGCAGATTCTTTTGAAGAATTGATGTAACATCCCTGAAGTCTTGCATACCTTCACGCTGGGTTGAAGAATTATAAAAGCTGATCTTGGAGTCAATCTTTGAGACACAGTGCCTTGTTGAATATCTCAAGAGGTGACCTTGGAAAAAGCATTTGGGTGACATGAAGAGTAGTGGTGACACCTTTTGAGAAGACAAGGTTTTCATTGATGAAGTGATTTGGAGAAGGCATTGCTGAAGAGATTGATAGGGCTCATTGAAGAAGATATTGGGAGCCGTGAAGTACAACCAAACATACCTTGACAAATTGAAGTGATAGGGTTGGAGCCCTTGGGGTTGGTGCCTCAGAATTGACAAGGTTGGTGCCTTGGAAAGTCCAAGTTGTTTCTTAACAAATATAGGATTGGTGTCCTTGGAGTTTGTGCTCCTAAATGCAAGGTCAATTCCTTGAGAAGATAGGGTTGGTTCCCTAGAGGTCGGAGCCTCAAAAAAGTCTGACTTGGTGCTTGGCAATAGGTTGGAGCTTGGGAGATTGCATATCGGTGTCTTCATCCAAGGTTGGAGCCCTATATGTATTGTACTTGATTCATTGTAAATATTATACTAATAAAAGCATTTATTCCTATTGTTCATTTTGTGATCCAGGTGGATGTTGGTGGCCACCCACCTATCCCATTTGGACCCCTGCAACTCTCTCTTTCAGTTTTTTAGTTTCCGTAATTGTAGCACAATTTATTATTTTTAGCAGTTTTTTCGGGTCCTGAACTTCCGGAGCCGTTTTGAGGCCCTAAAGGACGTTTTTTGGGAAATTTGGGGGCAACATGGGTCCATGGACCGATGTTGCCCTTCCCAAAGTGGTAGTTCTTAGATAGATCTTTCTAACGAGCTATCATATGCGTCAAACGGAGATCGTATGCCAAAGTTACGACCCTGGGAAATTGATGTACCAATTTACCCAAAACGGGGCCCACAATTTGGCGTTTCATCTTCTAGGGTTAGGTTTTGGAATGTGAAGGGTTTTCCATTGTTTCTCAACAATAGATAGGCCTTCGAGCCTCATTGTAACACAGTTCGGAACAGTTCAGAGGCATGTATCCGCACATCTCTTTTCAGAGATAAGTTACCATCGCCCTAGCTGGTTTATTTCCATTTCTGGTTGTAAGCATATTTCGGTATTTTCCATTAATGAAATGAAGTATTATTTCTGCTGCATCTCTTTATTCATGGTTATCGCATCTCTGTATTTATGGTTATCTCTGTAATCTATTGCGTTCCTATTTAAATCCGGATCAGTGGTATCAGAGTGGTTTGCTTTTTCTTTGTTTTTCTTTGCATGTCCCCAACGAGGTCAAGATATAAGGAGTTAGGGCTTGAACTGGTCGAACCTTTACAAGACCAGCCTCGAAAATCCCGATGACCTCTCATGGTGGATGAGAAGAAAGACGAGGGGGCAGGAGATCCTATCAAAATCTTGCTCGAAGAAGCCCTCGAGCGACAACGGAACGTGATGATGGACAACATTGCGCAAATCCTTCAGCGGCTACCCAAAGGTGACGCCTCGACTTCCAGCAGCTACTCTAGAAATGTTACGCCCTTTAAGGTACAAGTTAATTTTGAAATCCCCATATTCGAGGGTCAAATAGACACAAATGTCGTAGATAAATGGTTAAATCTGCTAGAAGGATATTTTTCTGTTCATGAATTTTCGAGTCGGGAAAAGATTGTTTTTACTCTTCTCAAAGCAATTCCCCATGTCAAGGACTGGTGGGAATCCTAATGCGAGCAGAAGGATGAAAGCACAGGCTCACTATTTTCAGCCGCACCCACTTGGGATTCATTCTGAGATGCCATTAAGGAGCAGTACTACCCTATCACAAGCTATGAGGAAAAATACATCAGATGGACCACACTGCGGCAGGTACGAGACCAAGATGTGCCAGAGTTCACAAACATTTTTCATACCCTTCACACACAGTTGGGTATCAAATATTCTGAGTTGCATCTGGTACTCAAATACCGCAGCTGCCTACATAGATACATCCAGGAAGAGGTGGAGTTCTTCAACATATCCTCACTCGGCACAGCATACCAATACCTAGTCAAAATCAAGAAAAAGTTCAAACAGAAGAAGCAAGACTTTGGATCTAAAAATCCGAAGCCCAAAGGACAAAGCCAAGGCAGGGTGACCCAAGACAACCCGTCGAAGCCGCAAGAAAAGAACAACACCACAAAACTGAAGAAGGACACAGGAAAGTGGTGTGAGTTCCACAAGGGTCCCACTCATAACACAAGTGAGCGTCAGACCAAGCAGTCATTGGTGGCCGAGTTAAAGGCTTCCGAATCAGATACATGTTCCAACCCTGAGCTAGAACCCGACAAGGGGAATGGAAAAGGGAAGCAGATCATTGATGCAGATCCCAACGCCACTGTTGCCACTGCCAAGATCCAGAAGAATGAACCCGAAGAGCCAGAGGAGGGGGAACGTCTTTTCCACTCACAGGTGTGGGTGATGGGTTCGTTGCTGCAATTCATTATCAACGGTGGCAGCCAAAAGAATGTTATTTCAGCAGAGGTTGTGAAGCAGTTGGGCCTACTGACTACACCACACCCGCAGCCGTACAGTATCAGGTGGCTTCAAGAAGGACGAGATCTCAAAGTTCGCCAGCAGTGTCGCCTTCCCTACAGCATCAAACCATTCACAAACAAGGTATTATGTGATATTACACCTTTTGATGTTTGTGATGTATTATTAGGGCAACCATACTTGTGGAGGCGACATGTTGTGTATGAGTCAAGGCCTCGTGCTGTCATTATTTCTTTGAGTAATTCATTATACAGGATACCAGAGGTAGCCCCACCTACTGCCACCTCT
>APFE031439299.1:84001-148445 GCA_000404065.3 Pinus taeda | reverse complement strand
CAGAAGCTCCGACCACTCCGACATGGTCCTTACACCAGTACCAAGGCTATGGGCAACAATGCTTTGAAGCACAGCATTTCTCCATTCCTTCGCCTTCACTGAGTGTTCAATGTGGACTGCTTTCAACCATGCTTCCCACCATTTCTGGACACATCAGAGATTGCAGAACAACTCACCAACAACCCAGCTCAGCAGAAGCTTCCTCATCTCAGAGAGGAACTCAATGCAATGGGGACCATTGCTTCCTAAGGGGGGAGGAATGATCCAAGTGGATGTTGGTGGCCACCCACCTATCCCATTTGGACCCCCACAACTGTCTCTTTCAGTTTTTCAGTTTCCGTAATTGTAACACAATTTACTATTTTTAGCAGTTGTTTCGGGTCCTGAACTTCCAGAGCCATTTTGAGGCCCTAAACGACGTTTTTTGGGAAATATGGGGGCAACATGGGTCCATGGACTGATGTTTCCCTTCCCAAAGTGGTAGTTCTCAGATAGATATTTCTAACAAGCTATCATACACGTCAAACGGAGATCGTATGCCAAAGTTACGACCCCGAGAAATTGATGTACCAATTTACCCAAAATGGGGCCCACAATTTGGCTCTTCATCTTTTAGGGTTATGTTTTGGAATGTGAAGGGTTTTCCATTGTTTCTCAACAATAAATAGGCCTTTGAGCCTCATTGTAACACAGTTCAGAACAGTTCAAAGGCATGTAGCCACCACATCTCTTCTCAGAGATATGTTACCATCGCCCTAGCTGGTTTATTTCCATTTCTGGTTGTAAGCATATTTCAGTATTTTCCATTAATGAAATGAAGTATTATTTCCACTGCATCTCTTTATTCATGGTTATCCCATCTCTGTATTTATGGTTACCTCTGTAATCTATTTCGTTCCTATTTAAATCTGGATCATTTTGAGTTCTAAATATAAGTGATCTAACGGGTAAAAGTAACAATTGAAAAGGAATATTGATTCATCCCCCTCTCAATATTTCCAAAAATTGGCATCAGAACCAGTACCTTCAACCAAAGCCTAATATCTTTGAAGGTTGATCATTAGAACACAAATGGCAAAGCTAAGGAAGAAAGGCTCCAATCCTCCTAAATATGTGTCTCCCTCAACCACCGAAGTTGAAGTCAACCAATTTGTGAAGGCTCCATTGTTCATTAGAAACTTTGATATATGGAAAGAAAGAATGAGGAATTTCTTAAAGATTCAAGGCATTGAAATCTAGAAATCAGTGATTGTTGATAGCATGATGGATGGAGAATCCAAGGAACATAATACAATAGCAATGAAAGAAATCTTGAATGGGCTACCTAATTCTATGAAGGCCAATTTTGAAAAATGTTCATCAGCAAAAGGCATATGGGATAAACTTCGTGATCTTCACTCAAAAGGAGCATTGACAATGATCTCTAGTCAATAAAATGATGGAAAAAAAGAAGGAAATCTAGAGCCCATCAAGGAAGGTGAAGATAAGAGTGATAACATCAAGGCTAAAGAAGACCTAGAAGATGAACGAAATGAAAAAGATTTTGAGGAAGATCTCCTCAGTAAACTTATGGCTACCATGGAAGAGATTAACAATTTGAAAAAGGAAAATGAGGAACTTAAGAAGAAAGCACAAGTTGGTGACCAGGACAAGACAAGGAAGGAAGTTGACCTTGTCAAGCTTCAAGTACAAGAAACATATGAGGGGCACACCAAGATTAAGGAACAATTTCATCAAAATAAGAGAAAGAATCGTGAAGAAGTCATATCCTTGACAAATCAATTGGATAATGCAAAGAAACGGGAATATACCTTGTCAAGCCACCTTGAACAAAGGCACAAGAGCTTGAACAAACTTGAAGCAGAGATTTTTCAATACAAGGAAGAAGTCTCCTCCCTTAGATCTCAACTAGAATAAGCAAGGAAACAAGCACAAGGAGCTGAGAAGGTGACGAAAACTTTGACATTAATACAAGGACAAATTGATGAAGCAAAAAATGTGAGAAACACCATGATATGCCAACTAGAAGAAAAGGATGATGACATCACCAAGTTAATATCAGAAATCACTTCTCTTAAGTCCCAATCATGTGAAGCAACCAAGTTGAAGGAAGAAATGGAGATCATTCTATCAAAGAAGCATGAAGAATGCAAGAAAATGAAGGAAGAAATTGTCTTTCTTAAAATGGAAGTTGACTTGCTAAATAAGAACTTGAAAAGTTCTCAAACCCTAAATGACATCCTAAGTCATCAAAGGTCTCCCCTTGATAAATTAGGTCTTGGCTATGTAGGTGAATCCTCAAGCAAGAATGATGCAAACCCTAATGCTTCAAACAACAAGGATGTGAGGAAGCTTGGAAGAAATTTTGATCCTCCTAGTTCTAGCAAAGGCAACGAGAAGAGTCAAGACAAATATGGACAAAATCCTACTCCAAGAAGACTTACAAATGATGTCAAGAATATAAAAGGCAATGAACATTATCAAGGAATCCCAAGGCAGAAAGGATCGAGAAGTACATCAAGGAAATCTCCATCTCCCATGTACCAAAGTTTATTTCTTGGTTATTATTATGCTTGTACAAACTTTGGACACATGGAAAAATATTGTAGGGCATATCACAAAGATAAATATTATGGTCCCCGTCAATCTCTGAGAAGCAATTTTGCAAGAAATCATGAATTCTTATTCATGAACAACATAGAATGCTTCAAGTGTCATAACATTGGTCATATGGCACGTGATTGTAACTTGACTTGGGCTCCTACACAAGCTAGAACCATGCCAAAGAAGAAAGTTACACAAGTATGGAGAAGGAAGCAAATACAATCCCAAAATCTCCTGAACTCTCTAGCCAACAACACATGTTGTTGACCTGATCTTCGAGAATCTAAGAATTTGATGGGGAGACTCTGCCAAAGGAAGATCATGCATACAATTAGGGGGAGCTTATGATGATTAGGCACCCTTGGACAATCTAGTCATGGATGGATCCTATGAAAACCTTGACGAGTCATATCTAGACATTCATAGATCATCTCTGAGGAGCACTCCTTTGAAAAACATGATCCCTTATCTATCCAATGAACTATTGTTGAATACTTCTTCCACTTGTTTACAAGACAATAATTTTTCATGAGCTAGAATAATTTTTGCAGGCAGGGGGAGTTGGTTCATCACATGAAGAAATACATCTATCATGGATCACATTACCAGAAATAAGAGCACCATGATAGGTGGAGTAATGTACCTATGAATAATTATTTTTTGAAGAAAAGAAGCAGCTCGATAGGGGGAGTACTTGGGTACCCCGTTTGCCATTGATGTCAAGGGGGGAGAGAATGTTGTAAGCACAAGAATATTGCCATAAATGACAAAGGGGGAGATTGTTAATCTACGTTGTCATTGATGTCAATATGGTACTATTGGGATGGCAAATATTCTTGTGATATCATAACCTCATTCATATTATGATGATGTTCTTGCTCATGATGACAAGTCCTTGTTCGATAAGGATGCCATTAATGAAGATGTCAAGATATTGATGATGCCATTATGATGTGAAGAAGTCTTGTCCTAGATGCCTGTTGTTCATAGTGTCCTAGATGTCCTTGAACTGACCATGAATATACTATAACCTCTTGTATCCTTACTCTTGATAAAGAAGTCCTTCTTATTGATGCTCATAGTGATTCTTGATGTAGAAGCTCTCCTTGTGATGATCTAGCGCTTGCTTTAACAAATTGATGAATGTTGCATATGGTTAAAGAAATTAACATATCATTGCACTATCATAATGACCACACTTTATAATGTCACTTGATGATGGTCTTGATGACATGATTGGAAGATTGCCTTGGAGCTCTCATAATGGGAAATTTATGTTGCACTATGACTTATAACTGCACAAGTATATGATGACATTGCTCGATAGTTGGATACAGGATGATACACTCATATCAAATACACTCATGATATCACTCATAATAATATTTTTGAGCCAAACAAAGATGAAGCCATGCTTTCCCAAACAATAGAAAAGCCTTGTTGTCCTAATCACCTTCTGCACATAAAAATTTCAAGGGCAGTGACAAAGAAAAATTATTTTTGACACTTTGTAGGCATCTTTCGATAATGAGTCACATACCATCTTAAAGAGGATTTTTCCTCTTTCTAATGAACTATTACTTGCCCCTAAACTCCTGGTGGTTGATGAGATATTGAATTTTTAAGGGATAAATATATATTTGTAGGCTAGCTTACATATGCTTTGTCACTCATGATGACCTACCTCCAAAAAGATGTGACCCTTCATTTCAAATGCAATTCAATATAAATACAAGCAAAATTCATCATTCTAGCAAAAAAAATCGATGAAGAGCATCTGAAAAACACAAAACAGCGAGGAGAGGAGGACTTAAGCGTTGTTTGTTTGGGTTATTCCTTCTTAAAGTGGGACAACAAATTATTTTGGCAGCCACCTGTGGTAATAAAGATTTCAGGCCTAGAATAATATCTTCAGATCTGTGTGGCTTGGAATTTCATAATCATGGAGTGTTTAAGGGCAAAGAGGACTAGTATAAAGCCCTCTCTTCTAGCCACAGAAGTGGCATTATGTGAAGTAGTTTGAACTGTGCAGAAGCTCGGATTATAGTCACCTTGAAGGCTACCCTCAGACTTGTGGTAGCTCTTGTGTTAAGTTTTAGAGGCTTGGACCATGCACCTACCTTGTGTTTGGCAGCAGATCCCCCCCCATAGCGGATTTTTGGGGCTTGTAGCCCAAATTTTGGTCAAATAAAATGTAAGACCCCACAAAATGGGGCATGGAGTGCAAGATTCTACGGTTTTCCACCCTAAAATATTGTAATTTAATATAGAGTGTGTCAGCCTACCCATGGTCTGCAAACCATCGGAATGTATAAATAGAGCAAGGTTCAAAGGGTAGAAGTCAGTTTTGGTTAAGTCTGGATCTTGAGTATTATGGGTTGTTGAATGTGATATTCGCTCTGAGTCTGTAAGTCTGAGTCATGGGTGGTAGTAGCAGAAGAGACTATGTAGCTGTGTGCGCAAACCCCTACAGGTAAGTGCACAGGGTAGAGTTGGGATTGTAACAAGATAGAAGTTTACTAAAAGCTAAGTTGATTCTAAAATATTGTGCATCTATTCATAGATCTGTATGTTTATGCTTCTGTTATATGTTTATGCATCTCCTTAGATTTTATGATTGCGCGCACTTATTATGAATGTTGAATGATTAATAAGAATATTGGGCCCACAAAATTAAGTCAAATCTATAATAATAACATAGTAAGGATAAAAGATCTAGAGAGAGCCTCTTCGTGCTCTTTACAAGAGCTACATGAAGGTCAGATAGTTGCACAGAGCAACGTAAGTGCGCAAGATCGGTTCGTGACCATTCCCAACCTCATCAAGACATCCCTAGGGTGTGGAATCCTGGTTCTAGCACCCTACCATACTACCTCGGGTGAGACCTCAAGGGCCAGTAGTTTCAGGATTTGTTTGGCTAAAACACTTCTGAACCTGGGTCAGGCCCCAACAAGCCAACAAATGGTTCTGTTGCCAGGACCGGGATCTGACTAAGGGATGTCTGATGTCAGAACACTAGAACCCTACAGAGAAGGAAATTAAAGATTGTTTGGATTAGAAGCTTCCCGATTTCGTGACACAGGAAGACAAAAATTGGATCAAAAGGCTAGCCAACAACAAGGGAAGGTATAAGCTTGATCAACCGATGGTGTGCACTCCAGAGCTAGTGCACAGACTAGAGGCATCAGAAGACAAGATCGCGCGGGCCGTGGACCATTGGCTCGGCCAAATAATAGGAGGGTTTATCATTGAATTCAGGATAGACAAGACTGTGTGCTATAGTGAAGTAGAACGACGTTTGCTTAAAGGACCATGAGGTAGGTACATCAAGTCCATGAATACCTGGATTAAGATGTTTTTATGTGAGAAGCGGGTTATGCAAATACATTAATGAGTGGAATGATGCAGAGCGGAAAGATCTACAAAGGGATCGAAGGGTTAGGCAATAGTCCTTTAATCTCACCACCGTGAGTGAGTGAGGGGGAGCACGTTAAGGTTTCCCCGAGAAGTGTAGTCAGTTTGATAAGGTAGCGCATTCCACAGTTATCACCTCCACTTACACCTTCACCCACTCTACCTACTTCACCTCCATCTTCACCCACCCACCTCCACTACCCTCACAGTTTAGGATGGCGAGCGCGAACAAGCTACCCATGTTCAGAGGAGTAGGGAATGAGGATCCAAACTAGTTCCGGTTCATAGTAAGAGCAGTGTGGGAAGCATAAGGGGTCATGGATGACAACATTAAGAAGGCCACATTGGTGAGCACACTGTAGGATCACACGTTGACATGGTATATCAAGCACTCGAATGATCACCCAAATGCAGGAATAACGGAGATCCAGAATGCGCTGAATAGAGAATTTAGCAGGTCAAAATCAGAGACATGGTTAATCATCGAGTTTAAAGAAATCACGATGCTTCCAGGCGAGACCCTTTGGGATCTGGATCAGAGACTAAAGAGAATGATCTGCAAGGCTAATATGACGCTAACAGATATGCAGCACTGTGTGGCATTTGTGGCAACTTTGACAACACACCTGAGGATGGCGCTATCATAACATAAGCTTTCAACCCAGGCTGAAGTACTGGAAATGGCGATGAGGTTGCATGAAACATCGATCTAGGATCCAGAATTGGGAGTCCAATAGATCCATGCACAACTGAAAAACTTATGCTTGGAGATGCAGAGTTTGAAGTAGGATAGGTGCCATGGCCAGAGGTGAGCGAAGAGGTGTGGTGCATAAAATGTAATGGCCAGGGCCACGACAAGGATCACTATCCAGTATTTGTCAACTACTTCACAGGAGGAGGGCCAATGCCATTGAGACCAGAGGCACAGGAAGGGCCAAGTGTGGCCCCCATGCTCTAGTGTGCAATTTGTCAGGTGGGAGGAAAGCACACAACAAACAACTATCATTTATTACAGAAGTATACATAGACTCCCCAGCAACTATTTTGTAATTTTTGTAGATCAGCAGGCCATGATGAGCGTACTTGTCGCAACTATTAGTTAATGATGGAGCAAACTCCAACATATAGAATTCAGACGAAAACACAAGGCCTTGACCCAGTCGTGGGGATGGCGCACGTTGCATTCCAAGGGCGAGGTCGAGGATGAGGAGGAATGGGGCTAGGAAGCGGCCATGGACAAATAATTTGTTACAATTGTGGAGGACTGAGGCACTACACTCGTGATTGTACCAACCCAACAAGAATATCTTGTTCATACTATGCTCAATTCGATCATGAATCAGTAGATTGTTCTATGTTGATTGCGTAGATGTGAGAGAAAGGGGTACTTCAACCTACTCTGATGAAAAATATTCAATTGATGAGGTCTAAACCATGCAAAGAAGACCCAAATGTGAATATGGTGCTCAGAAGTGGTGTGACCATAGGGAAAGATAAGGGAAAGCAGTGTGAGGAAGATACATGGGTTCGCAAGGCTCCTACAAAGGAACCTAAGTTTGACTTGGAACATGCAAAGGAGACGTTTATGGACACTAAGAAGAGCTTCGCAGAGGCCTCTACTTCAGGCAGTAAGGATCAACCAGAGCCAGGAATGGATCCTTCTACGCTAACTACCTTTTTAGAGACATGCATGATATTTCTGTGTGATAATAAGGTGATTAACGGACTACAGGAGTTGATAACTAGCTGTGCGGGGTTGGGGGAACCACGCATATTCCGGAAACTAGGAAAGCATACATTGCGCATCGGGAGGGAGATGAGATTAACGGCACAAGTTAGCGAATATGAAATGGATCAGATAATCCTAGACCTGGGTTCAGACACAAATTTGTTACCAAAGTAGACATGGGAATGAATTGGAAGGCCCACATTGTAGTGGTCCCCTATTCAATTACGAATGGTGAACCAACAAAAGATCTTACCCATGGGGAGGTTGCAAGGGGTAACAATTGATATCGAAGGCGCGATCATGCAAACAAACTTTGAAGTAATAGAGATTTTTTATGATAGCAATCCTTACCCCATGTTGCTAGGAATAGACTGGGCCACGAATATGAATGGATTCATCAACCTGAAGAAATGGAAGATGATTTTCGAGTAAAAGTCCCTACGCGTAGTAGTTCTGCTAGATCTAGCCGAAGGAGCACGCTACACTAAACTTGTGTGCGATGATGATAGTGACAATGAGATGGATTACATATACCAGATAACGACACAAGACTACGAACGGGTGAACCCAACTGCAGATGGCAGAATCCCATGGGAGCATGACAGTTCTTGTACTTCAAATTCAGATGAAGAAATAGAACACTGGCAGAACCAGTTACACAAACTAACAACACTGAATTGCGACATGATTATTAGATCACTGCGATGCATGATGGCCGAAGCAAGGAAACTGCTAACATATGATGGGGAGACAGGCGTGGATGAATTCTTAGACAAATTTGAAAGGGCAGTGCCGGAACCACAGCGGTACGATGTGCTAAAAATGGGCGTTATGCGTGACACCCACGAAATACTGGAATACCCAACAAAACAATATTAGAAACTGGCATGAATGTAGCAGATGGATGTGCTTACGATTTAGAAGTCACCAACGACGAACACGAGCCGGGAAGCGAGGACGAAGCAGTTGTTGGCATTATGACACAGATTTAGCACTATGTCATAGGTGTTGTCCTTGATGGAAACTCACTCAGATGAGAGATCATAGCTTATACTCTCAGAATGAAGAAAGACAAGTATACGCAAGTTCCTCATTGACCAATTTGTGTGTACATGCAGGTTCATAGACCAAAAGAAGCGTATAGCGTACACATTCACTTTCACGGAAGGAAAGGCGTGTACATGTTAGAAAACTTAGTTTTGGTTCGTGGTATTTGGTCCATGGTATTATGATCCATGGTATTGGTCCAAGGTATCCTATCCAAAGTGTTGAACCTAGGTATTTGGTCCATGGTATTGGTTCTAAGTGGTTTTGGTCCATGGTATTGAGTAAGGCCTAAGACTATAAAAGGAGGAGAAGATCATTAGGCAACGACACTCATGTATTGAATATCCAAAAAAGAGAAAGATCTAGAATACAGGTTATTGGGTTATGCTGCATAGCTTGATCTTAATCAAGGATGAACCTTAGTGCTTGATGAAGGATAAGATCTAATGATGGGTCAAGATCTTAAGGCTTGAAGTGAAGCATCTTTGTGTTTTTTGATATTTTATCTGAATAACTGGCACATGTTGTAGACTATAAATATGATGATCTGGGTATAACTGAAGTCTAGAATTGTTGTACAAATTAAATCATCATTTATAGATTTGTACACAGTTTCACCTTAGACAAGGCATGTATACACGTTGGTTCTACATATCAAAATAGCATATACATCTTACATTTGATTTGTAGATCTGTATGCAGGTTCACCTTAAGAAAAGTGTGTATGTATGCAAGTTTGACACATTGAAGTAGCGTATACCTCATAAAATATGCTTTAGCTACTTCTGGTTGTTGTTACAATGTTCTGGATTCTAGTTACTGTATTTTGGTTACAACATTCTGAAAAGTGATTGATTGATTCAGTTGTGGTTGGTGCAAAGGAGATTGATTGTTGCAGATGTATTTGATGTTTGAATGATGTTATTGATGGATCCAGTCTAAATATTTATGAAAATTGGTCCCTGGAAGAAAAGAGAAAGTTGTATCCTTCTGTAGGTCGGCACCTACATACTAGTAAACATATCAGCTAGTACAAGAGCTAGGGGGTTCTAGCTCCCTTCCGAGAAAAGTTGGAGAACAAGAGAAGGTTGTAGCCTTTTATAGGTAGAAGCCTTCATACTGGTATAAGACTACACCAGTACAAAAAATTGTAAAAAGAAGTTTCTTATTAAAAAGAAGATAGAGACGATTGCAGCAGGTGGTTTTCAACCACATTGGGTTTCCACCTTATATCTTGTGTTCATGTGTGTGTGGTTTTTTGTTCTATTTTACTACACCTATATGGTTCTGATGCACTGAGTAAAGATCAACATATGATCATAAGCTTGCAGGATATATGCTAGTTACCTTAAATATAGTTGCGTATACATGCAAGTTCCATTAACTAAAGTGGCGTATATGAATCTGATTATTGAAATGAAATATTATTGACTTGCTAATACTGATTCACCCCCCCTCCCAGTATTATTTCCAACAATTGGTATCAAAGCAGGTCCTTCAAAAGAAGCTTCATCACTTGAAGGAAGATCTATCATCAGGAATAACTATGAAAGAGAGGGATCCATTAGACCACCCATCTTTGATGGGAGTAACTTCATTTATTTGAAGGTAAGAACTATAGCCTATCTTCAATCTCTTGGAATAGATGTCTAGGAAATCGTAGAAGGAGGATATGCATTTCCATCAGCAATTCCTACACATACAGCAAGTAAAAAGCAGTATGAAACCAATGCCAAGGCTGTCAATACATTATTGGGGAGTATGTCATAGTCAAAATTTGTCAAAGTTATGAAAATCAAATCCGCCAAAGAAATATGGGACAAGATCGTTCTAAGCTATGAAGGAGACAATCAGGTAAAATGCGCAAAACTGCAATCTTTTAGAATTCAATATGAAACTCTCAAAATTCACAGTGATGAAAGTATCGCTAGTTACTTCTTATGTACAGATGATATTGTTAATCGCGTGAAGAATTTGGGTGAAGAGATAAAAGAAGTTACTTTAGTTGAAAAGGTTTTAAGATTCTTGTCTACTAAGTTTGAATCAAAAGTATCTGCCATAGAAGAAAAGTAGGATCTTCAGACTATTACTATGACACATCTACACAGAATCTTAACTGCTTTCGAAATGAGAAAAGGAGGTCCATCATATATGAGAGAAGCTACATACAAAGCTTGAGGAAGAGAAGAATTCAATGAATCAGGACATATTTCAGAAGGAGAAGAAGAAGCAAACTTTGTGAAGAACCTTCAATGGGGTTCCGGGAGATTCAGAGATAAACTACCTTTCAAATGTTTTGCTTGTGGAAGAGTTAGTCATTATGTTTCCAAATTTCCTCATAAAGATAAGCTTGATAAAGGTAAGGAATCAGCAAAATGGAATAGAAAACAAAGTGTAAGTAAAAAGAGCTACTATACTCATGAAGATAGTGATGGTTTATCAAATAGTGATGAAGATGAAAATAGTAATGACTATAGACTTCTAATGGCTTTTGAAGATGATGATTTCTTGGATGCTTTAGATGAAGATGACCTTTATGAAGAAATCTTTAAACCCAAAATCTCTTTAGAAGAAAAGAATATGATTATAGATACTCTGACATTCCAACTTGCTAAAAGAGAAAAACACAATGAAAAACTAGAATGTGAAATTGTGGGTCTAAGAGAGGATATTGAGAAAAAAAAAGCTCTCAATCTTAGATTTACTAAAGGATTAAAAAACTTAAATAAAATTATCAAAGTGCAGCGTACTCCTCTAATAAAGATAGGTCTTCGATATACTGAAGAAGCATCCCAAGCATAGAAGTCGTCAACCTACACTAAAATCTATCTTGATGCAGCAAGGAGTAGTGAACAGTTTGACAATCAACAACAAAGGCATAAAGCAGATCACTATTTCTAGGAAAACTAGTATTCCTAAAGAATGCTAGCCCTCTAAGTTTGTCAGCTACCCTAGAAACAACAGTTTAAATTAGTTCAATGATTTCTTCTATGTGTAACAGATAAGAGAAAGATAATAGAACCAACCTGGAACTTCTGCTTGATCCCTCTCCCCTTTGACAGATCCTGCAACTCCTCCTCGTACTTAACACGCTTGGAGAGTACCTACACAAGTACGGCAACAATGAACCATCAAAGAATCGTGATCTATTACAACATAAACATTACAGAATCAAATATATAATGAACAAATGATAGCATTCACAAATGATAACATTCACAATTGCACAATCATATAGGAGAAAAACTTGAAGAGCTTTATTAATAGAAAGGAGAATTACAACCTAGTTGTCTAATCTAGCATCATCCTCCTAGCTTCAATCTTTCTTCACCTCATGAAATAGCAACATCACACCAACAAGAATACAATGCTCTCTCCTCAATTACAAACTATCAGCACTTCCTTGCAATTCATAATATTCCAGCCTCTAGATCTCTTGTATGAGGGATCCATTTATAGATGTTTGCAAGGGTGTGATTCATCTATGGGTTTTGATTAGTGTCATTCCACTTGTTACAATTGGTTCCACAAGAGAAGGGATTAGAGATGATTTCCTATATCACTTATTCATCCTTGGGCGAATTCAGAGAGGCAAGGCACAAGAGGAGTTTCCAGAATATTCCATGAACAGGCAACTGACAAATGTCCCGGACATTTGTCCCTCCTCACCCATCACACCCTATAGAAGGCCTAAATAGTATGCATCACACCTTGGTAGTGTACCACTCAATATGCATCGCACTTTGCCTATGGAGCAGTCAGTATGGTTCAATTTAGACAATTTTTGGATGGTTTCTCAGATGGAACTTTTGGGGAATGATGTATTCAGATGACTATGTTGTTTTAGGGTATGAAACATGCTTTAGCGGTTGATGAGCCCTAATACATCAACATATAATATTTGGTTTTAGGTGCCCAAATATGTCTATAACAATTGCCCCCTAAAGCATGAGGTCGTAAATATCCATGTCGGGTAAAATGCTTTATCATGAGGATCCGAAGTTTCAAACTAGAAGGTGACCTACATAAGTTACAATACAATACATTATCATAATATAATTTTCATGATCTAGCTGAGGGAGGTATTCCCATGCTCAGCTTTATAAATTTCATTTCATGTACATAGATCAGATAATCATCTGCAGATATAGACTGGTGATTCTTCAGATACAGAGTCATCATCCATGATTAGGATGACCATTTGTGTAAAGCCTTCATACATTTGATGTCTTTATATCCCTGAATATATCGTTGTCCGGATGGATGAAACTAGATCTGGGGTCTTCAAACTCGTTCAATCTCTGCTCGATGTAAAAGTCAATCCATGTGAAAAGATATTCTGAAGTCGAACATGGAAAGGAATCGCTTGATTACCATCCAATGATCTGAGTTGTTAAAAGATATGAGAGGGATCACCAATGATGATAATGATCCTCAAAGTACTATAGTACAATTCACGTGGTGTGAATATATGATCCGATGTCGAACACCATGCAAAATATTTCGGTCGAAGGCCATTGATGTCAACCTACTGCCGGAGGTGAGAATCTTGCCATTAATGTATGCAAGCTTCAAAGTACTGAAAGGGTTATTTATACGTCAACTTCTTGGATAATGAGCTGATGTCGACAAGAAGCAACTTGTCGTAGGAGGGCCTTGATGTATCCCATATCTACAACGTGAAATGAAGCAAATGATTTTTGGAGGTGAAAAATGAACTGACGACACAAGGTTCAGGAATGGTGGTCATGAAAAAATGAAGGTTGGAGGCATTGCAGTGTATGGGACATTAACTGGATGGTGATTTCTCAACTGAATGACTTCTCTTGAACATGTTGGTGACACTGAGATGAATTGGTAGTGTTAACCCCAAAAGATGGATGGTATGAAAGACCAATGGTGGGATGATCGGTGAATGGAATAACCCAACTCAACTCAGTAATTGTAACGTCTGTAAACTGAAATTTCATGATTCGAAAACTGAAAATCCAAAATCTTGAAACAACGAAAACTTACCTGAACTGCTGACTGGTAAATTGCTGAACTGCTGACTGGTAAATTGATGTCTGCTCTCGTTCTCTGAAGTTGAATTGATTACTGGGAAACCAATTCCTCCCAGCCAATTCAGTAAGCTTCGCTCACTGCCCCCGTGCCCAGAACCTCAGGTCAATTTCAGCTGCTTCCGTTCCTGTTTCGGTCTCCCTCTGTCCTCTCTGTTATTTTTTTTCGGCCCCCTTCTCCTTGGCCCTCTCAGTGGTTTTATACCCAGGGGTTCGGTGACCGCCTCCCAGCCTTCCCCCCACCGCTGGAGCTACACTCGACACCTCCCACATGCATTTCCTTAGCTATTTATTGATCAGAGGATGCTATCGACTGCGCAGAGATTTTAGTTAAGGGTTGAAAAGATCTTTTCAGAAAGGGTTAACCGACTGTTTCTTATATTGTTTTAATATAAGCTTCCGTTTATTTATGAACTTTAACTTTGTAAATAATTAAGTATAAAACTTTATATTAATTTATAGCATTTAATTTATAGTATTTAACTTATAGTAGTATTTAACTTATTATATTTACTTATTCTAATTATTATTTAACTTATATTATTTATAGCATTCCATTTATATTATTTTAACTATATTATTTACTTATACAACTTTTATTATTTAACTTATATTAATTTATAGCATTCCATTATATTATTTTTAACTTATATTAGTTTATACCATTTAATTTATATTATTATATCACTTAACTTAGATGGATATGTAAATGGGTTGTTACAGTAATGTAGATGAAGTGAAAGTGTCATGTTCAAGAGCGACTTGCTACCATAAATTCTTCAAGTTTTTTCCCTTCTTCCCCCGTCATTGCTGACCAGTATCTCTTTAATTTTGTCAAGCTTGAGGAGGATAACATATGCTTGTTCTATAATTCGCCCTTCAGGAAAACCTGTCACTATTTAATATTTTAACGAGTCTAGCGACAGTGAAACTCGGTCTCATCTAGATGGACAAGTTTGTCACTATTATTTTAATAAGTTTAACGACAAGGATAACTCGGTCCTTTTCATGTTTAGAGAGTTTGAAAAGGCATGAAAAGAAAACTCCATAAGTTCTTTTTCGTAAAGTAATCCCTCAATTACGAAAAAGGATAAAATAATACAGGAGGGATGACATTTCCAATACTTTAACGAGCTGGAAAATACAAGCGCTCGACAATCTTTTCATGTTTAACGAGTCTGAAAGGGGTTTAAAGAGGACTCTATAGTTTTCTTTTCATTTTTTAATCAAATCTCGAAAATAAGACAAAAAGTTTGTTTGGTGGTTAAATATGTTCAATTCACTTTAGCACATTAGATTCTTTCATTAGTCATTCAACTTGCTCAAAAATCCATCAAATTGATTAGAAATACATATATATGGATGGAAACTGAACTAAAACTAACATTTCACTTTGAGGTACATGAATAGTAAATATAAAAAGTAGTTTTAACATTTCATTTTCATCATTTCATTTCAAATTTGGGATTTGGCATTACTAGTTGGTGAGCAGTGGAGTGCTATAGGTAAAATGATCTAACCACATCTTTGTTTTTTCAGTTTTATAATGTTTTTGTGTTTTTGATGTTACCAAGACTAAACAAACTAATATGTGTGTGCAGATATTGGATCAGTGTGACCAATGGCACACCCACGGGAAGGAGATGACGCTCCAGTGGGAGAGGTTGTAGGGAGGGCCATCCTTCAGGATTTCGATATATCAGAGACCCTGGCAGTGTTGTAGGATTAGATCAAGGGCCTCACTCTCAACATTCAGGATGTTAGGACCGATGAGTTTACTTTGAGGTTACAGCGCCATACTACTGGTGTAACGAGCCGCTGGACTAGGCTCCTATGCATGATAGCATAGGCAGTGACATGTTATCACCAACATCACTACTCTAGGATGTTTTTCTATATTCATTTTGAGTTTCTTGGTCAAATGACCAATTTTTTCTTGGACACAAAACATTTTGTGAAAACTATAAATAGCTATCTATTTTTTATTTTTGGAGTTTTATTTTGGCTAAGTGATGAAATCCTAATGCAAATTTTGATGTGAAATGATTTCTTTACAAATGTTGCAAATGTCTATTTAACACATAGTTTGCTAATGAATCAGTCAAAGTGTTTAATTTTCTAGAAATGTGTTGATATTTAATGGAATAAAAATGTCTTTCCAAAATCCTAACTCTTAGGAACATGCGATAAATAGTTGGGTTCCGAATGGAATAAACGTTGGTAAGTTGTAGAATGACGAGTTGTGAATCTAGCCTAACAATGATTCAGTGTATGCCATGTGAAATGGCGTCAGAGAGAAGTTCAATCAATGCGCTATACTCAGTGATGTTGTTCATCGATTGACCAATACATATCCCCCTGAAACTCACTAACTCGTCGCTTGGAGTAAAGATGGCCCAAGCTGTAGAAGATAGTTTCTGGTACTACGACTAGCTCCATCGGCATACCCAACAAATGGTTCAAAAAAGTCTGACATCTGCAACAAATGTGAAGTGGATTACTTAACCAAAATGACAACTCTAAAAGAAAACACTCAAACATGCAATGAAAGCATATGTACAATGAGTTTACTACCCTTAATCAAGCATAGTAAAGTTTAATATACAACCCGTTTTGGTGTTGCAACAGTGGAATCCCATCATAATCGACTACCTCATAGGCTCCTGTTGTAAATACACGTTTAACAATGTAAGGGCCCATCCATAATGGTTCAAATTTACCTACTCCTAACTTGTCAAAATCCTGATCGTAAAGCAAGACAAAGTCACCTTCTGAGAAGACATGAGGCTTAACATTTTTGTCATATTGTGCCTTGACAAATTTCTTGTGTGCCTCGTTAGCCAATGTGGCATCACGACGGGTTTCATCCAGATGGATTAATTCCAAGAAATGAGCCTCTTCTTCAAAAGTTTCGAGAAGCAGATCGATTGCAAGCTTGAGGGATGACATTTCACACAGAATTGGTAAGATTGCTTCCAAACCATAAACCAACTAAAAGGGTGTAAATCCGATCGCATTTCTCACAGAAGTCCTATATGCCCACAGAGCTGAGTACAAGATTAAATGCCAATTCCATTTATGGACTCCAATCATTCTCTGCAGCATGCGCTTAAGGACTTTGTTGATTGCCTCAACTTGTCCATTAGCCTGCGGATCATATGGAGTAGAACTATCATGGGACAATCCTAATCTGGTATTTAATTCGATCATCATGTGATTGCGAAAATGTGACCCATGATCTGTGACTATAGCCTGTGGAACACCGAATCTAGAAACTAAATGATTGAAAAAAAAGAGTGCAGTCGTTTCGCTGCTGTTGTTCAATGTAGGCATCGCCTCCACCCATTTTGTAAAATAGTCAACAATGACTATAATATACTCATGCCCCTCAGTCAAGGTGGGGTTACGTGTCATGAAATCAATGCCCCATTTAGCGAATGGGCCAACAACAATGACTAGATGCAGTGGTGCAGGTGGTAATCTGGTTTTGCGATCAAAAATCTAACAAGCATGGCAACTTCTGACTGCAATTATGCAATCTTTGAATATGGTGGGACAGAAGTAACCAACTCGCAAGACCTTTTGTGCAGTTTCATAACCATAAAGATGCCCCCCATAAGCACCTGAATGACAATCATTCAAAACTTTTTCGGCCTCTTCATGCATGAGGCACCTTCGTAAAACCGTATCGACACCACGATGATAAAGTGTATCACCAACGATCAGATAACCTTTGGCTTGGTATCGAGTACTTTGTTGTTCAAAGCAAGAGGTGTTAGGCCTAAAATTTTGGGTCTGGAGATAGATCAGTATATCCCCGTACCACGGATCACTTGACGATATCAGAAACAGTCTCATCCACGATTGATGCTTTTGATGTTAAATCGTTGGAGGACGAGGGAAAGTCGCAAAGTAACTTCGGAAAGATGAGAGACTTCTTTTATTTGGATTTAATGAATTCCATATTGAACTCCTGCAAAATGACTAAAGATTTGGAATATTTGCCCCCCAGCAATTGACATGACAAAATGTATGTCATAGGGTTGCAATCTGACACAATGGTAGTTTTGCAAAGGAGTATATAGTGTTGAAATCTCTATACTGCTTGAACGGCTGCTAAAACCAACTTTTCAACATAAGAGTAATTTCTTTTTGTATCATTAAGATTATGACTTAAATAATATATAGGATGTTCAATTTCGTCATCTTCTTGCACTAAAACCATAGCGATGGTTGTATCTATAGCGCAGAGATACAGGTTGAAGTCTTTTTTATAGTCAGGGGCATACCTTAATGATGCTTTTATCAGGGAATTTTTGAGAGCATCAAAGGAAGTTTGCACAACCTGGTCCCAATGGAAGGGTACCCCTTTCTTCAAAAGACATGTATAACCTTTAAGGAGCTTAACATATTTTGGAATGGACCTCCTCAGAAAGTCAGCTTTCCCTTGGAGTCTCTGAATCTGAAGCAAATTTGAAGGCAGAGGCATGTCAAGAATTGCCTGAACCTTAAATGGGTCGATTCGAATTCTGTCCTTTGAAACTACAAAACCAAGCAGTCGACCAGAACCAACACAAAACACAAATTTGTATGGGTTGATTTGTATCTTGTAGTGTTGGAAACATAAAAATATGGCTCTCAAATGTTGTAGATGATCAGTTCGTTTTCGTGAATGAGCATGCAGATTTTCAAGATATGGTTCAACAATGTTTTTGATGTCATGGAAGGTGTAATTCATTTCCCTCTGAAATGTTGCCCCTGCGTTCTTCAAATCGAAAGGTAATTTACGATATGTGAATGTGCCCCACGGACATATAAATTTAGTATTTGACAGGTCCTGTGGGCGGATATTGATTTGATTATAGCCCACAAATCCATCCATGAATGAAAATATTTCACATCTGGCACATTCATCAATAATATGGTCGATAAAGGGTGTAGGATAGTTTTCCTTCAGACATGCTTGATTTAAATCCCTATAATCGACGCACACTCTTATCGTTCCTTGTTTTTTCCTCACAGGAACAATATTTGATACCTAATCACTGAGAGGTATAGGGTAAATGAAGCCAGCATGCAAAAAAATTTCAACCTCTGCTTTAATGGCAACGGCTTTCTTCAGATGAATAGGTCGAAGCCATTGTCGTACTGGTTTGACTTCTAGATACATCTTGATTTCATGTTCAATAATTCTTGAGTCAATGCATGGCATTTCTTCATATGACCATGCAAAGACATCTCTTAATTCACGAAAAAGAGCACAGTAGTTATCTAGTTCTGATGGAAAACAATATTTTCCGAAATGAATATTCTCTACAATATTAGGTTTGGTCAAAATGTTAATAGTGATAGTTTCTTCAATGTTGGACAGATTTCGCTCGGAATCTACTGACTGCTCCACAGGTAAGGTGCGATGCATACTAAGTGGTACATTGCCAAGGTACGATGCATACTGTTTAGGCCTTCTATGGGGTGCGATGGGCAAGAATGGAACTTCTGGGGAATGATGTATTCAAATGACTATGTTCTTTTAGGGTATGAAACAACTCTTTCAGGGGTTGATGAGCCCTAATAAATCGACATATAAGATTGGGGTTGATGTGCCCAAATATGTCTATAACAATCACCAGGTAAATTAGGCTCAATTTACTTCAAGGATGAACAGAAGCTACAAATCTCAGGTAAATCATACTTAATCTGCTTCAAGAAGGAATATCAATAGTAGCTACAATCACCAAGTTAGTAGATTCGATAGTCACAGGAACTTCTTTAATGGCCAATGTTTTTCATGTCATAACTTTGGACACAAAGTTGCTCAATGTGTTGCATACAAGACCATCATGACTAGAGAAGCACGAAATCAACGGAATGTGACGAGGATCATGAAATGGACCTACACTAACTTTTCTCTTTTTGAAAATGAAATAGAATGCCATATCTACAACAACTTTGGTCACGAAGAATCTGAATGCAGGAGAAAACTTTGGCAAACATCTCAAAAGGAGCAAACTGAATTAAATCACAAAATATGGAGAAAGAAAGAACCACAAATAGAAAGATGTGGTATAGCCCTGTATACAGAAGGATAAGAAAATAAGCAGTACATCGACAGTGGATGCGCGAAACACATGACAGGTGATAAAGAAAAACTTCAGTCATATAATGCCTTAGAAAAGGAAAAGAAGGTCTCATTTGGAAATGACACTCCTGCTGTCATAAAAGGTAACGGTTTTGTTCTTTTAAAAGAAAAAGTTAAAGTTGGGAACGTTATGTATGTTGATGGTCTAAAGCATAACCTGTTGAGTGTTAATCAAATGTGTGATCAAGGAAATGAAGTAGTATTTTGGTCAAATAGATGTTTTGTTCCCAATATTGTTATTGTTGTGCCCTTACATTATTATTGTTATGTCGGCTCTGATTATATTGTGACCCCTTATACTTCTATATATAGAAAGGAGGTCTAGTCATTTTCATCATCTAATAATTGTTCATTTGTGTAATGTAAAGGAGGTTTCCCCCTTGAAGAGGCAACTTTTGAAGTTTTTGATCTATCTCATTATTCTATTTTGTGAGCTGGTTGCATAAAAATTAAGCTTAACCTTGCATCATCAATAATAATATTACAAATCCAACGAACACATAAACATGCCAAAGTTAATTTATAACTAATATCATAATGAAGTAATTCATACATTAAAGGAAATAAATAGAACTGTTATGATAAATCCTTATATATTTACTATGGTAAATACATAAAGGAACAAAACAAGAAATAATGTTCCTTTGGGTATTGATAGTTGTTACAAATGGTATCAGAGCTATAGGTTCAACTACAAGGCCTAAGGGCCAACCTAGAGTTGAAAATTTTAATAAATGGTTGTCAATATTTCTTAGAATCAAGAGGTAGAGATGACAGTATAGGTAAGACACACTTGTTAGACCCATAAAGGAGGAGAATAGAAACAGGTGCACTTAGGGAATGAAGCATCATCTCCTATAGAACAATTATCTGAAGTAACCAGCAATAGAGTAGCTTCCTAGAGAAGTTGATAAATAATAAAACCTTACCAAAAAAAACTAATCTGGCTTACTACTATACTCATAGCCAAGGAGAAAATGTGATGGAATAGATTACGCCTTCTTATATATCAGTGTGCATATCAATAGAAAACCCTAATTGAAGCTTGGAATGTATTACTAGTAGAAGCGTTAGTATAGCAGATCAAAATTATTTCTTGTATGTAAATGTGAACCCAAAAGAATCCAAGTTGGAAATTGTTGTATTGTTCAACAACCCCCATTTTAATATATTATAAATTTCCTATGAAATTTATTATACTAAAATAGCGACCCTTCAGTTTTAAAAAGGGTTTGATTTTATTTCTTTGAAAACAAAAAAAAAATAGAAAATTAACAAAAAAAATGTTCATAAAATACAACAACCAAATTTTAATACTTAGGCTTTTTAATTAAAAGCCAAGTATTAAACCTTGAATATCAAAAACCAAATTTTAAATAGCCCCCAAGAACAAGACTATACTTAGGCTAAAAACCTTAAAGTATTAAACAATATGGATTATTTTAAAAATACTAATAATCTAGGGTTAAATTCTTTATAACTCTACCATAACCCCATATCGCAAATCAACATAATAAAAAACACACCATGATAAAAACACACTGCCTTAGCGAAATACAATTGCGATTTGATAAGGCCAAACCTGATAGAGTTGTGAAATTCACTTGAATAAAAATATTGCATCTGTGAAGATCGCATAAACCATAGCCCAAGTCCCTTTACCTATCCCTTATGCAATTACAATAGCTCGGACCCAAAGGAGTCATACACTCCATTTAATAAAGCTCCTTGCATCCATGAAATCAAAAAAAAGCCACAGATTGAGACCTCTCTGCGATTGCGATTGCAATATTTAAACCGGACCTGATCACATATTTAAATCCATTGAATCAAAATATCGCATATGGGGCATCGAAAGTCCCAAATTCTTGATCCTCTACCCCTGCACCACCGATTACGATATGTGATATAAGCCCCGGACCCGATGGGATTATACATGTCAGTACATAAATCCCCCGTGTATGTGGCTATTGAAAATTGCAAATGTCAAGCACTTTGACCCTTCCCAATGTGATTTGCAATCATTCCAAACCCAACGGGATTATACATTCCAATTAATACATCCCCCGCATTTGCGGAATTTCAAAAGTTCCAAGGGTCATGCCTCCTAGCCTATACCAAATGCAATTGCGATCTGACATCAACAGTGACGTCAGATCCACATAATCTGTCCACATCACATTTTCACATGGATCTACCACATCACCATCACGTCATTCCTCACATCATCCCACAGAACACAATTCGTAAATATTTAGGGACTATCAGTACCGAACCGCTATGTTCTTATGATTGTGATATCACAATTGCAAGATTCAAGGGCCACATGCCATATTCCTCCTCTTCCCTTTCAATTTTGATTGCAATTTGGTCTTGATTGATATGACATGGATTTTCGTCTATTTTGATAGGGATTCTCCCTGCTCAAAATATAACAATAATTCATCCGCTCTTGTCTTAATTGTGATTTTGATTCGATCCCTTTTGTAGTGATTGTGATTTTATTTTGATAGGAATGCTTCCAATTCTAATGCGATTGCGATTTGATTTCAAATGCCCCCATTGGATTTTAGTTATAACTCCCTGATTGTATGTGATTGCGATAAAATGAGTCATGTTTCCAATAAATAAGCAATTGTGATTTAATTAAACAGCCCGCCTATTTTCATTCGATCTTTTCTTTTCCTGAAAACACAATTTCGATTTATGATTGCTTATCAATCATTTATCGTTTTGTAGGTATAAATGAAGAGAAGAAAGATGTGTAGATAAAGAAAGAGATCAGTTCCACGAAATCTACAAATGCAAGGATCCTTTGTTTGAAATATGAGGCCAATAAGCTAGAATGGAATTTCAAAAGATTATCTTTGAAAATTGTTTTTTATTTTTTCAATATTTGAGGGATTCCATTAATTTCCTCAATGTTATGTGTAGACCTATTATTTTTTGTTTTTTTTTGTATTGTTATTTAAACCCATTTAAGAAATTGAGCAAGAGGTCCAAAATCTAAGAAAGAAAGCCTTGGGGACTTGCATTTTTGTATCTCCAAGTCTATCCTAATAAACTAGGCTGGGTCCTAAATTTGAAAAGAAAACCTTTGAGGTTTTCATTATTGTACCTCTTAGTCTTTTTAATATAATGATAGAATCTAAATTCTTTTTCTTTTACTTAAAGAATCTTTAGCTAGTTGCATTTTTCTACTTTTTGAGAGCTCTGAGATGAAGAGAAAGGATCGACACCATGAATTTTACCAAATGAGCGTGCTACATTGGGTATTTTTATCAATGTTTTAATGTTCTGTTTTGTATAATTTGTAGTCATTCCATCTTTCAATTTGTCTATTATATGTATATTATTAACACAATTCAGCATCATCTCATTTTTGAATATGCCAGTGCTGTATTTTTCAATACATCTAGCAAACAAATTGTTATTTTATTTTGATGGCCAAGATATGCTTCAAAAATTATTTTAATTAATTATTTAATTAAAATAATTAACTTAAAAGTTTTCATTTCTTTTAGTATATGATTAATTTTTATTACCATGTACTAAAGACAACCATTTTAGATCGCATTCAAATAACAAGTAAACCTGGGAAATAAATAGATTTTATATGTGTATACCTTATGGATTATATATACTTATATCAAACATTTATGTAACTATTTATTAAGTGCTTGATTGTTAGTATTTAGATTAACAAGGAATCAGATCTCGAGAGCTATCTCCTTGATCTCATTCCTTTATTTTTACTTCAATTCCTTAATGTCTTCTTATAGTAAATTAGTTGTTGATTGGGAGAAGGATTTTTCTTTCCTTCAATCAAGATAGGATAGATTAATTGCATGCTAGTTAAATCATTCATGTCTTATCTTAGAAGTCCTCTCTTCAAGGAAAAATTTTTGATTTGTTTGGTTGTTCCACAAAAATAACTTAAGGTTCATTCTTCTTGATCGATCAACTAGAAGAATTGATCTAATGTCTCGAGCTATTGATAATTCAAGAAATATTGTAAAAACAATAGTGATTGGGAAAAGGTAATTGGACCTAGCTAAACCAGTGGGAGCCACTATTCCAAACAGAAAAGGCACTGCTTTAAGGTCCAAACCAGGTGGTTTTTCCACATGTTGGTGTAGCGAATTTCAAGGCATCAACATTTTAGTGCTAAAAGGAGGGCCTGAATTAGTTATTTGTTTAAATTTTTTTATATAATTTTTTAACTAATCATGGCTCCTATATGCATTCCTACACTTGCTCATGTCTTCAGTTCACCCAAGCCTACATGAGGCATGCCCAAGAAGCAGATTGAGTCCTTATCAAGGTTAAAGTACGATGGTGAGAGCAATATTTCTCCATTAAATCATATTTCTGATTTTGTTAATAGATGTAAGTCTTTTAATATAATCATTGATAGTGATATTTGCGGACTTTTCACTCTTACATTCAGAAGATGAATCTGCAAATGGTTCCTGGTGCTTCCTCCAAAGTCAATTCATTCATGGAATAATTTCTGATTAGTATTTCTAAAATCACATCATAATTACAGTTACAATAGTTTGTGTTTAGAGTTAGACAATCTTCACATGTATGATAATGAATCTTTAGATGATTTTTATAATAGATTTTGGTCACTGTGTTATAGATTTCACTTACATGATTTTCCTTTAATTGAATATTTTACTGCTCTTGTTTCTTCTAATCTTGAAAATAATAAATTAATGAAGAACAAGTCATGTCTAACTCATTAACTAGTCTTGAATCATTAAATGATTTTATGGAACCCAAACAAGTAATTGAATCACAACCTTTATTCTTAGCAAATTGTAATTTTCATTTTCTGAGTTCTGAAACAAATGTTTCCATAGAATCTGAAAATGTTATTGCAACAATTTTTAACGATACATGTGATGGATCAATAGTTCCAATAAAATATAATTTACAACAAGACTTGGATAATGAACATATAATTTGCAGTCAAAATTCTTCCAAGTATGCATTTCACAACTTCATTTTCGTATATTGTTAGTTTTTCTTTTTATCATTATATATTATTTTTTCCGTTTCTTTTGCAGGTCTCGGAGACTTAAAACAAACAAGCAGTTAACTTTTACAAATTTGTAATATGTTTATGGAAATATTTTTTTTTTATCAAAATTTGAAAATTCTTTAAATTTTTGCCTCGCCTCATAAAATTCATGATAATCCTTTAACATGTTATCGAAAGACTCACATCAGATCATCAAATTTTGTAACTTTCCTCATAAGAAGGTTCCTATAACATATTTCTCTGATCAAAACTCTCGATAGTTAATTAAATCATTAAAGGGATTTTTATCTTAAAAGCAAGGTTTAGTCAAAAGCTCTATTTTGAATCTTGCAACAAATGATCTTATTCATGATTTTATGTATTCTTATTCCAAATCTTACAATTTGTTTCATAAAATATGAAAATAGAATAGGTAAATCTAATAGATCATGATTAATTCATTTTGAGTTCTGTTTTATTTCAATTCTTTGATGTATCACTTCAAGCTTAGAAATTCAAACCTTCATCATATACTTAATGTTAATCTAGGTTGTCATTGATGTCAATATGGGACTATTGGGATGGAAAATATTCTTGTGATATCATAACCTCATGCATATTATGATGATGTCCTTGCTCATGATGACAATTCCTTGTTTGATAAGGATGCCATTAATGAAGATGTCAAGATATTAATGATGTCACTATGATGTGAAGAAGTCTTGTCCTAGATGCCTATTGTTCATAATGTCCTAGATGTCCTTGAAATAACCATGAAGATACTATAACCTCTTGTATCCTTACTCTTGATGAAGAAGTCCTTCTTATTGATGTTCATAGTGACTCTTGATGAAGAAGCTCTCCCTGTGATGATCTAGCACTTGCTCTAACAAATTGATGAATGTTGCATATGTTTAATGACATTATCATATCACTTCACTATCATAATGACCACACTTGATAATGGCACTTGATGATGGTCTTGATGACATGATTGGAATATTGCCTTGGATCTCTCCTAATGGGAAATTTATGTTGCACTATGACTTATCACTGCACAAGTATATGATGACATCACTAGATAGTTGGATACAGGATGATACACTCATATTGGATACACTCATGATATCACTCATCATAATATTTTTGAGCCAAACAAAGATGAAGCCATGTTGTCCCAAACAATAGAAAAGCCTTGTTGTCCTACTCACCTTCTGCACATAAAAATTTCAAGGGCAGTGACAAAGAAAAATTATTTTTGACAGCTTGAAGGTATTTTTCCACAATGAGTCATATACCATCTTAAAGAGGGATTTTTCCTCTTTATAATGAGCTATTACTTTCCCCTAAGTTCCTAGTGGTTGATGGGATATTGAATTTTTAAGGTACAAAATATATATTTGCAGACTAGCCTTGTTAAATATCTCAAGAGGTGACCTTGGAAAAAGTGTTTGGGTGACATGAAGAGTAGTGGTGACACCTTTTGAGAAGACAAGGTTTTCATTGATGAAGTAATTTGGAGAAGGCATTGCTTAAGAGATTGATATGGCTCATTGAAGAAGATATTGGGAGCCGTGAAGTACAACCAAACATACCTTGACAAATTGAAGTGATAGGGTTGGAGCCCTTGGGGTTGGTGCCTTAGAATTGACAAGGTTGGTGCCTTGGAAAGTCCAAGTTGTTTCTTGAAAAATATAGGATTGGTTTCCTTGGATTTTTTGCTCCTAAATGCAAGCTCAGTTCCTTGAGAACAGAGGGTTCGTTCCCTAGAGGTCGGAGCCTCACAAAAGTCTGAGTTGGTGCTTGGCAATAGGTTGGAGGTTGGGAGATTGAATATCGGTGTCTTCATCCAGGGTTGGAGCCCTATACATATTGTACTTGATTCATTGTAAATATTATACTAATAAAAGCGTTTATTCCTATTGTTCATTTTGTGTTCTAAATATAAGTGATCTAATGGGTAAAAGTAACAGTTGAAAAGGAATATTGATTCATCCCCCTCTCAATATTTCCAAAAATTGGCATCTTTACCAGTACCTTCACCCAAAGCCTAATAGCTTTGAAGGTTGATCATTAGAACACAAATGGCAAAGCTAAGGAAGAAAGGCTCCAATCCTCCTAAATATGTGTCTCCCTCAACCACCAAAATTGAAGTCGATCAATTTGTGAAGGCTCCATTGTTCATTAGAAACTTTGATATACGGAAAGAAAGAATGAGGAATTTCTTAAAGATTCAAGGCATTGAAGTCTAGAAATCAGTGATTGTTGATAGCATGATGGATGGAAAATCCAAGGAACATAATACAAGAGAAATGAAAGCAATCTTGAATGGGCTACCTAATTCTATGAAGGACAATTTGGAAAAATGTTCATCAGCAAAAGGCATATGGGATAAACTTCGTGATATTCACTCAAGAGGAGCATTGACAATGATCTCTAGTCAATAAAATGATGGAAAAAAAGAAGGAAATCTAGAGCCCATCAAGGAAGGTGAAGATAAGACTGATAAAATCAAGGCTAAAGAAGACCTAGCAGATGAAGGGAATGAAAAATATTTTGAGGAAGATCTCCTCAGTAAACTTATGGCTACCATGGAAGAGATTAACAATTTGAAAAAGGAAAATGAGGAACTTAAGAAGAAAGCACAAGTTGGTGACCAGGACAAGACAAGGAAGGATGTTGACCTTGTCAAGCTTCAAGTACAAGAAATAGATGAGGCACTCACTAAGATTAAGGAACAATTTCATCAAAACAAGAGAAAGAATCATGAAGAAGTCATATCCTTGACAAATCAATTGGATAATGCAAAGAAATGGGAATATACCTTCTCAAGCCACCTTGAACAAAGGCACAAGAGCTTGAACAAACTTGAAGTAAAGATTTTTCAATACAAGGAAGATGTCTCCTCCCTTAGATCTCAACTAGAATAAGCAAGGAAACAAGCACAAGGAGCTGAGAAGGTGACAAAAACTTTGACATTCATAGAAGGAAAAGTTGATGAAGCAGAAAAGGTAAGAAACACCATGATATGCCAACTAGAAGAAAAGGATGATGACATCACCAAGTTAATATCAGAAATCACTTCTCCTATGGCCCAATCATGTGAAGCAACCAAGTTGAAGGAAGAAATGGAGATGATTCTATCAAAGAAGCATGAAGAATGAAAGAAAATGAAGGAAGAAATTGTCTTTCTTAAAATGGAAGTTGACTTGCTAAAAAAGAACTTGAAAAGTTCTCAAACCCTAAATGACATCCTAAGTCATCAAAGGTATCCCCTTGATAAATTAGGTCTTGGCTATGCAGGCGAATCCTCAAGCAAGAATGATGCAAACCGTAATGCTTCAAACAACGAGGATGTGAGGAAGCTTGGAAGAAATTTTGATCCTACTAGTTCTAGCAAAGGCAAGGAGAAGAGTCAAGACAACTATGGACGAAATCCTACTCCAAGAAGACTTGCAAATGATGTCAAGAATATAAAAGGCAATGAATATTATCAAGGAATCCCAAGGCAAAAAGGATCCAGAAGTACATCAAGGAAATCTCCATATCCCATGTACCAAAGTTTATTTCTTGGTTATTTTATGCTTGTACAAACTTTGGACACATGTTAAAATATCGTAGGGCATATCACAAAGATAAATATTATCGTCCCCGTCAATCTCCGAGAAGCAATTTTGCAAGAAATCATGAATTCTTATTCATGAACAACATAGAATTCTTCAAGTGTCATAACATTGGTCATATGGCACGTGATTGTAACTTGACTTGGGCTCCTACACAAGCTAGAACCACGCCAAAGAAGAAAGTTAGACAAGTATGGAGAAGGAAGCAATACAATCTGAAAATCTCTTGAACTCTCCAGCCAACAACACATGTTGTTGACCTGATCTTCAACAATCTAAGAATTTGCTGGGGAGACTCTGCCAAAGGAAGATCATGCATACAATTAGGGGGAGCTTATGATGATTAGGCACTCTTGCACAATCTAGTCATGGATGGATCCTATGAAAACCTTGACGAGTCATATCTGGACATTCATAGATCATCTCTGAGGAGCACTCCATTGAAGAACATGATCCCTTATCTATCCAATGAACTATTGTTGAATACTTCTTCCACTTGTTTACAAGACAACAAGTTTTCATGAGCTAGAATAATTTTTGCAGGCAGGGGGAGTTGGTCCATGACATGAAGAAATACATCTATCATGGATCACATTGCCAGAAAGAAAAGCACCATAACAGGTGGAGTAATGTACCTATGAATAACTATTTTTTGAAGAAAAGAAGCAACTCAATAGGGGGATTACTTGGGCGCCCCGTTTGCCACTGATGTCAAAGGGGGAGAGAATCTTGTAAGCACAAGAATATTGCCATCAATGACAAAGGGGGAGATTGTTAATCTAGGTTGTCATTGATGTCAATATGGTACTATTGGGATGGCAAATATTCTTGTGATATCATAACCTCATGCATATTATGATGATATCCTTGCTCATGATGACAAGTCCTTATTCGATAAGGATGCCATTAATGAAGATGTCAAAATATTGATGATGCCATTATGATGTGAAGAAGTCTTGTCCTAGATGCCTGTTGTTTGTAATGTCCTAGATGTCCTTGAACTGACCATGAATATACTATAACCTCTTGTATCCTTACTCTTGATGAAGAAGTCCTTCTTATTGGCACTCATAGTGATTCTTAATGAAGAAGCTCTCCTTGTGATGATCTAGTGCTTGCTTTAACAAATTGATGAATGTTGCATATGGTTAAAGAAATTAACACATCACTGCACTATCATAATGACCACACTTGATAATGTCTCTTGATGATGGTCTTGATGACATGATTGGAAGATTGCCTTGGAGCTCTCGTAATGGGAAATTTATGTTGCACTATGACTTATCACTGCACAAGTATATGATGACATCGTTGGATATTTGAATACAGGATGATACACTCATATCGAATACACTCATGATATCACTCATAATAATATTTTTGATCCAAACAAAGATGAAGCCATGCTTTCCCAAACAATAGAAAAGCCTTGTTGTCCTAATCACCTTCTGCACATAAAAATTTCAAGGGCAGTGACAAAGAAAAATTATTTTTGACACTTTGGAGGCATCTTTCAATAATGAGTCGCATACTATCTTAAAGAGGATTTTTCCTCTTTCTAATGAACTATTACTTGCCCCTAAACTCCTGGTGGTTGATGAGATATTGAATTTTTAAGGGACAAAATATATATTTGTAGGCTAGCTGAGATATTCTTTGTCACTCATGTTGACCTCCCTCCAAAAACATGTGACCCTTCATTTCAAATGAAATTCAGTATAAATACAAGTGGAATTCATCATTCTAGCAAAAGAAATTCGGTGAAGATCATTTGAAAAACACAAAACAACGAGGAGAGGAGGACTTAAGAGCAGTTTGTTTGGGTTATTCCTTCTCAAAGTGGGACCACAAATTATTTTGGCAGCCATCTGTGGTAATAAAGATTTCAGACCTACAATAATATCTTCAGATCTGTGTGGCTTGGAATTGCAGAATCGTGGAGTGTTTAAGGGCAAAGAGGCCTAGTATAAAGCCCTCTCTTCTACAGAAGCAGCACTATCTGAAGTAGTTTGAATTGTGCAGAAGCTTGGATTACAGTCACCTTGAAGGCTACCCTCAGACCTGTGGCATCCCTTGTGTTAATTTTTAGAGGCTTGGACCATGCACCTACCTTGTGTTGGGCAGCAGATCCCCTCCCCCATAGCGGATTTTTGGGGCTTGTAGCCCAAATTTTGGTCAAATAAAATGTAATACCCAACAGAATGTGGGCATGGAGTGCAAGAGTCTATGGTTGTCCACCCTAAAATATTGTAATTTAATATAGAGTGTGTCAGCCTACCCATGGTCGCAAACCATGGGAATGTATAAATAGAGCAAGGCTCAAAGGGAAGAAGTCAGTTTTCGTTAAGTCTGGATCTTGAGTATTATGGGTTGTTGAATGTGATATTCGCTCTAAGTCTGTAAGTCTTAGTCATGGGTGGTAGTAGTAGAAGAGGCTCTGTAGCTGTGTGCGCAGAGCCCTATAGCTAAGTGTGTAGGGTGGAGTTGGGATTGTAACAAGTTAGAAGTTTAATAAAAGATAAGTTGATTCTAAAATATTGTGCATCTATTCATAGATCTGTATGTTTATGCTTCTGTTATATGTTTATGCATCTCCTTAGAGTTTATGATTGCTTGCACTTATTATGAATGTTGAATGATTAATAAGTATATTGGGCCAACAAAATTAAGTCAAATCTATAATAATAACACAGTAAGGATAAAAGATCTAGATAAAGCTTCTTCGTGCTCTTTATAAGAGCTACCTGAATGTCAGATAGTTGCACAGAGCTACGTAAGCGCACAGGATCAGTTCTCGACATTCCCAACCTCATCAAGACATCCCTAGGGTGTGGAATCCTTGTTCCAACACCCTACCATACTACCTCGGGTGGGACCTCAAGGGCCGGTAGTTTCAGGATTTCTTTGGCTAAAACACTTCTGAACCTGGGTCAGGCCCCAACAAGCCAACAAATAGTTTCGTTGCCAGGACCGGGATCTGCCTAAGGGATGTCTGATGTCGGAACACTAGAACCATACAAAGAAGGAAATTGAAGATTGGTTAGATTAGAAGCTTCACGAGTTCGTGAAACAAGAAAACAAAACTCCGTAGATATCCGAAAATAGGTGGCTGGATTGCTACATATATACGAAAATCCATGAGATATTCTTTGTGTCCTTCTCTTCAGAACTATATGATTGGATCACAAGTCTAGCCAACAGCAAGGGAAGGTATAAGCTTGATCAACCGATGGTGTGCACTCCGGAGCTAGTGCACAGACTAGAGGAATCAGAAGACAAGATCGCGTGGGCTGTGGACCATTGGCTCGACCAAGTAATAGGAGGGTTTATCACTGGGTTCACGATAGACATGACTGTGTGCTATAGTGAAGCAAAACGATGTTTTCTTAAAGGACCATGAGGTAGGTACATAATGTCCCTGAATACCTGGATTAAGATGTTTTTATGTGAGAAGCGGGTTATGCAAACACATTAATGAGTGGAATGATGCGGAGCAGAAAGATCTACAAAGGGATCGAAGGGTTAGGCAACAGTAATTTAATCTCACCACCGTGAGTGAGCGAGGGAGAGCACGTTCAGGTTTCCTTGAGAAGTGTAGTTAGTTTGATAAGGCAACGCATTCCGTAGTTATCACCTCCACTTATGCCTTCACCCACTCTACATAATTCACCTCCATCTTCACCCACCCACCTCCACTTCCCTCAGAGTTCAGGATGGCAAGCTTGAACAAGCTACCCATGTTCAGAGGAGTAGGGAATGAGGATCCAAACCAGTTCCGGTTCATCGTAAGAGCAGTGTGGGAAGCATAAGGGGTCAGGGATGACAACATTAAGAAGGCCACATTAGTGAGCGCACTGTAGGATTTTGCGCTGACATGGTATATCAAGCACTCAAATGATCACTCAAATGCAGGAATAACGGACATCCGGAATGCATTGAATAGAGAATTTAGCAAGTCGAAATCAGAGACATGATCAATCATCGAGTTTAAAGAAATCATGATGCTTCCAGGCGAGACCCTTTGGGTTCTAGATCAAAGACTGAAGAGAACGATCTGCAAGGCTAATATGATGCTAACAGATAGCAGCACCACGTGTCATTTGTGGAAACTTTGACAACACACCTGAGGACGGCGTTGTCACAGCAGAAGCTTTCATCCCAAGCTGAAGCACTGGAAATGGAGATGAGGTTGCGTGAAACATCGATCCAGGATTCAAAATTGGGAGTCCAATAGATCCATGCGCAACAGCAAAAACTATGCTTGGAGATGCAGAGTTTGAAGCAGGATAGGGTGCCATGGCCAGAGGTGAGCGAAGAGGTGTCGTGCATAAAATGTAAAGGCCAGGGTCACGACAAGATCCATTATTTGCTAACTACTTCGCAGGAGGGGGGCCAATGCCGTTGAGACCAAACGCACAGGCAGGGCCAAGTGCGGCCCCCATGCTCTGGTGTGCGATCTGTCAAGTGGGAGGAAAGCACACAAAAGACAATTGTCATTTATTACAGAAGTATACACAGAATCCCCAGTAGCTATTTTGCAATTTTTATAGATCAGTTGGCCACAACGAGCGTACTTGTCGCAACTATGAGTTAATGATGGAGCGAACTCCAACATATAGAATTTAGACGAAAACATGAGGCCTTGACCCAACCGTGGGGACGGCGCACATTGGATTCCAAGGGCGAGGTCGAGGACGAGGAGGAATGGGGCTAGGAAGCGACCATGGACAATTAATTTGTTACAATTGTGGAGGACTGAGGCACTACACCTGTGATTATACCAACCCAACAAGACTATCTTGTTCATACTATGCTCAATTTGATCATGAATCAATAGATTGTCCTATGTTAATCGCGCAGATGCGAGAGAAAGGGGTACTTCAACCTAATCTGATGCAAAATATTCAAATGATGAGGTTTGAACCATGCAAAGAAGACCCAAATGTGAATATGGTGCCAGAAGTGGTGTGACCATAGGGGAAGATAAAGGAAAGCAGCACGAGGAAGATACATGGGTTCACAAGGCTCCTACAAAGGAACCTAAGTTTGACTTGGAACATGCAAAGGAGACATTTATGGACACTTAGAAGAGCTTCACGGAGGCCTCTACTTCAGGCAGTAAGGATAAACTAGAGCCAGGAATGGATCATTATATGCTAACTACCTTTTTAGAGACATGCATGATATTTCTGCATGATAATAAGGCGGTTAAAGGACTATAGGAGTTGATAACTAGCTATGCAGGGTCGGGGGAACCACGCATATTTTGGAAACTAGGAAAGCATACATTGCACATCGGGAGGGAGATGAGATTAACAGCACAGGTTAGCGAATATGAAATGGATCAGATAATCCTAGACCTGGGTTCAGACTCAAATGTGTTACCAAAGCAGACATGGGAACGAATTAGAAGGCCCACATTGCAGTGGTCCCCTATTCAATTACGGATGGCGAACCAACAAAAGATCTTGCCCAGGGGAAGGTTGCAAGGGGTAACAGTTGATATCGAAGGCGCGATCATGTAGACAGACTTTGAGATAATAGAGATTGTTGATGATAGCAATCCTTACCCCATGTTGCTAGGAATAGACTGGGCCACAAATATGAATGGAGTCATTAACCTAAAGAAATGGAAGATGATTTTCGAGAAAAAATCCCTATGCATAGTAGTTCCGCTAGATCCAGCCGAAGAAGCGCACTACACTGAACCTGTGCGTGATGATGATAGTGACAATGAGATGGATTGCATATACCAAATAACGGTGCAAGACCAGGATAGGGTGAACCCGACTGCAGATGGGAGAATCCCATGGTAGCTGACAATTCCTGTACTTCAGATTCAGATAAAGAAATAGAACAATAGCAGAACTAGTTACAAACTAACAATCCTAAATTGCAACATGATGATTAGATCACTATGATGCGTGATGACCGAAGCAAGGAAACTGCCAACATATGATGGGGAGACAGGCGTGGATGAATTCTTAGACAAATTTGAAAGTTCAGTGCCAGAACCGCAGTGGTACGGTGCGCTAGAATGGGTGTTATGCGTGACACCCACGCAATGATGGAATACACAACAAAAAAATATTGGAAACTGGCATGAATGTAGCATATGGATGCGCTTACGATTTGGAAGTTACCAGCGATGAAAACGAGCCAGGAAGTGAGGACGAAGCAGTTGTTTGCATTATGACATAGATTTGGCACTCTGTCATAGGTTTTTTCCTTGATGGCAACTCACTTAAATGACAGATCATAGTTTAGACTCTCATAATGAAGAAAGAGAAGTATACACAAGTTCCTCATTGACCAAGTTGTGTGTGCACACGGGTTCGTAGACCAAAAGAATCATATAGCATACACATGCACTTTCACGAAAGGAAAGGCGCGTACATTTTGGAAAAACTAGTTTTGGTTCATGGTATTTGGTCCATGGTATTATGATCCATGGTATTGGTCCAAGGTATCCTGTCCAAAGTGTTGAACCTAGGTATTTGGTCCATGGTATTGGTTCTAAGTGGTTTTGGTCCATGGTATTGAGTAAGGCCTAAGACTATAAAAGGAGGAGAAGATCATTAGGCAAAGGCACTCATGTATTGAATATCTAATGAACAGCAAGATCTAGAATACATGTTATTGGGTTATGCTACATAGCTGGATCTGAATCAAGGATGAACCTTAGTGCTTGATGAAGGATAAGATCTAATGATGGGTCAAGATCTTAAGGCTTGAAGTGAAGCATATTTGTGTGTTTTGATCTTTTATCTGAATAACTAGCACATGTTGTAGACTATAAATATGATGATCTGGGTATAACTGAAGTTTGGAATTGTTGTACTAATTAAATCATAATTTATAGATTTGTACACAGGTTCACCTTAGAAAAGGCGCATATACACGCTGGTTCTACATATCAAAACAACATATACATCTTACATTTGATTTGTAGATTTGTATGCAGGTTCGCGTTGAGAAAAGTGCGTATGTACATAGGTTCGACACATTGAAGTAGCGTATACCTCATAAAATATGCTTTAGCTAATTTTGGTTGTTGTTACAGTGTTATGGATTCTGGTTACTGTATTCTGGTTACAACATTCTGAAAAGTGATTGATTGATTTAGTTGTGGTTGGTGCAAAGGAGATTGATTGTTGCAGATGTATTTGATGTTTGAATGATGTTATTGATGGATCCAGTATGAAAATTTATGAAAATTGGTCCCTAGAAGAAAAGAGAAGGTTGTAGCCTTCTGTAGGTTGGCACCTACATACTAGTAAACATATCAGCTAGTACGAGAGCTAGGGGGCTGTAGCTCCCTTCCAAGAAAATTTGGAGAACAAGAGAAGGTTGTAGCCTTCTGCAGGTAGAAGCCTACATATTGGTATAAGACTACACCAGTACAAAAAAATTGTAAAAAGAAGTTTCTTATTAAAAAGAAGATAGAGACGATTGCAGCAAGTGGTTTTCAACCACATTGGGTTTCCACCTTATATCTTGTGTTCATGTGTGTGTGATTTTTTTTCTGTTTTACTACACCTATATGGTTCTAATGCACTGAGTAAAGATCAACATATGACCATCAGCTTACAGGATATACGCTAGTTGCCTTAAATATAGTTGCGTATACACGTAAGTTCCATTAACTAAAGTGGCATATATGAATCTGATTATTGAAATGAAATATTATTGACTTGCTAATACTGATTCACCCCCCTTCTCAGTATTATTTCCAACAATTGGTATCAGAGCAGGTCCTTCAGAAGAAGCTTGATCACTTGAAGGAAGATCTATCATCATGAGTAACTACAAAAGAGAGGGATCCATTAGACTACCAATCTTTGATGGGAGTAACTTCATTTATTTGAAGGTAAGAACTACAGCCTATCTTCAATCTCTTGGAACAGATGTCTAGGAAATCGTGGAAGGAGGATATACATTTCCATCAGCAATTCCTACAGATAGGGAAAGTAAAAAGTGATATGAAACCAATGCCAAGGCTGTCAATACATTATTGGGGAGTCTGTCACAGTCAAAATTTGTCAAAGTTATGCAACTCAAAACCGCCAAAGAAATATGGGACAAGATCATTCTATGCTATGAAGGAGACAATCGGGTAAAACGCGCAAAACTGCAATATCTTATAATTCAATATGAAACTCTCAAAATTCACAGTGATGAAAGTATCGCTAGTTACTTCTTATGTATAGATGATATTGTTAATCGCATGAAGAATTTGGGTGAAGAAATAAAAGAAGTTACTTTAGTTGAAAAGGTTTTAAGGTCCTTGTCTACTAAGTTTGTATCAAAAGTATCTATCATAGAAGAAAAGCAGGACATTCAGACTATTACTATGACACGTCTACACAAAATCTTAACTGCTTTCGAAATGAGAAAAGGAGGTCCATCAGATATGAGAGAAGCTACATTCAAAGCTTCAGGAAGAGAAGAATTCAATGAATCAGGACATATTTCAGAAGGAGAAGAAGAAGCAAACTTTATCAAGAACCTTCAATGGGGTTCCGGGAGATTCAGAGGTAAACTACCTTTCAAATGTTTTGCTTGTGGAAGAGTTGGTCATTATGTTTCCAAATGTCCTCATAAAGATAAGCTTGATAAAGGTAAGGAATCAACAAAATGGAATAGAAAACAAAGTGTAAGTAAAAAGAGCTACTATACTTATGAAGATAGTGATGGTTTATCAAATAGTGAAGAAGATGAAAATAGTAATGATTATATAATTCTAACGGCTTTTGAAGATGATGATTTCTTGGATGCTTTAGATGAAGATGACATTTATGATGAAATCTTTAAACTCAAAATCTATTTAGAAGAAAAGAATATGATTATAGATACTCTGACATTCCAACTTGCTAAAAGAGAAAAACACAATGAAAAACTAGAATGTGAAATTGTGGGTCTAAGAAAGGATATTGAGAAAACAAAAGCTCTCAATCTTAGATTTACTAAAGGATTAGAAACCTTAAATGAAATTATCAAAGTGCAGCGTTCTCCTCTAGGAAGGACAGGTCTTGGATATACTGAAGAAGCATCCCAAGCATAGAAGTGGTGAACCTCCACTAAAAGATATCTGGATGCAGCAAGGAGCAGTGAACAGTTTGACAATCGACAACAAAGGCATAAAGCAGATCATTGTTTCTGGGAAAACTAGTATTCCTAAAGAATGCTAGCCCTCTAGGTTTGTCAGCTATCCTAGCAACAATAGTTTAAAGTAGTTCAATGATTTCTTCTATCTATAACAGATAAGAGAAAGATAATAGAACCAACCTGGAACTTCCGCTTAATCCCTCTCCCCTTTGACAGATCCTGCAACTCCTCCTCGTACTTAACACGCTTGGAGAGTACCTGCACAAGTACGGAAACAATAAACCATCAAAACATCGTGATCTATTACAACATAAACATTACAGAATCAGATATATAATGAACAAATGATAGCATTCACAAATGATAACATTCACAGTTGCACAATCATATAGGAGAAAAACTTGAAGAGATTTATTAATAGAAAGGAGAATTACAACCCAGTTGTTTGATTTAGCATCATCCTCCTAGCTTCAATCCTTCTTCACCTCATGAAATAGCAACATCACACCAACAAGAATACAATGCTCTCTCCTCAATTACAAACTACCAGCACTTCCTTACAATTCACAATATTCCAGCCTCTAGATCTCTTGTATAAGGGATCCATTTATAGATGTTTGCAAGGGTGTGAGTCATCTATGGGTTTTGATTAGTGTCATTCCACTTGTTAAAATTGGTTCCACAAGAGAAGGTATTAGAGATGATTTCTTAAATCCCTTATTCAACCTTGGGCGAATTCAAAGAGGCAAGTGGCAGGAGAGAAGTTTCCAGAATATTCCATGAACAACCAACTAACAAATCTCCCGGACACTTCTCCATCCTCACCCATCGCACCCTATAGAAAGCCTAAATAGTATGCATTTCACCTTGGCAGTGTACCACTTAGTATGCATCGCACTTTGCCTGCGGAGCAGTCAGTATGGTTCAATTTAGGCAATTTCTGGATGGTTTCTCAGATGGAACTTTTGTGGAATGATGTATTCAGATGACTATGTTGTTTTAGGGTATGAGACAAATCTTTCAGGGGTTGATGAGCCCTAATACATCAACATATAAGATTCGGTTTTATGTGCCCAAATATGTCTATAATAGTTGCCCCCTAAAGCATGAGTTCGTAAATATCCATGTCGGGTAAAATGCTTTATCATGAGGATTCGAAGTTTCGAACTAGAAGGTGACCTACATAAGTTACAATACAATACATTATCATAATATAATTTTCATGATCTAGCTGAGGGAGGTATTCCCATGCTCAGCTTTATAAATTTCATTTCATCTACATAGATGAGATAATCATCTGCAGATACAGACTCGTGATTCTTCAAATACAAAGTCATCATCCATGATTAGGATGACCATTTGTGTAGACCCTTTGTACATTTGATGTCTTTATATCCCTGAATATATCGTTGTCCAAATGGATGAAACTAGATCCGGGGTCTTTAAACTCGTTCAATCTCTGCTCGATGTACAAGTCAATCCATGTTAAAAGATGTTCTGAAGTCGAACATGAAAAGAAATCGCTTGATTACCAGCCAATGATGTGAGTTGTTAACAGATACGAGAGGGGTCACCAATGATGATAATGATCCTCAACGTACTATAGTACAATTCATGTGGTGTGAATATATGATCTGATGTCGAACACCATGGAGAGGCTGTAGGGACGGCCATCCTTCAGGATCTAGATATATCAGAGACCCTGGTAATGTTGTAGGATTAGATCAAGGGCCTCACTCTCAGCATTCAAGATGTTAGGACCGATGAGTTACCTTTAAGGTTACAGTGCCATACTACTGGTGTACCGAGTCATTGGAGTAGGCTCCTATGCATGATAACATAGGCAGTGACATGTTATCACCAGCATCACTAGTCTAGTATGTTTTTCTATATTCATTTTGAGTTTCTTGGTCAGATGACCAATTTTTTCTTGGACACAAAACATTTTGTGAAAACTATAAACAGCTATCTATTTTTTATTTTTGTAGTTTTATTTTGGATAAGTGATGAAATCCTAATGCAAATTTTGATGTGAAATGCTTTCTTTACAAATGTTGCCAATGTCTATTTAACACATAGTTTGCTAATGAATCAGTCAAACTGTTTAATTTTCTGGAAATGTGTTGATATTGAATGGAATCAAAATGTCTTTCCAGAATCCTAACTCTTAGGAACGTGCGATAAATAGTTGGGTTCCGAATGGAATAAACGCCAGTAAGTTGTAGAATGACGAGCTGTGAATCTAGCCTAACAATGATTCAGTGTATGCCATGTGAAATGGCATTAGAGAGAAGTTCAATCAACGCACTATACTCAGTGATGTTGTTTGTCGATTGACCAATACATATCCCCCTGAAACTCACTAACTCGCCACTTGGAGTGAAGATGGTCCAAGTTGTAGAAGATAGGTTATGCGTACTATGACTAGCTCCATCGGCATACCCAACAAATGGTTCCAAAAATTCTGACATCTGCAACAAATGTGAAGTGGATTACCTAAAAAAAATGACAACTCTAAAAGAAAACACTCAAACATGCAATGAAAGCATATGTACAATGAGTTTACTACACTTAATCAAGCATAGTAACGTTTAATATACAACCTGTTTTGGGGTTGAAACAGTGGAATCCTATCATAATCGACTAGATCGTAGGCTCCTTTTGTCAATACACATTTAACAATTTAACGGCCCATCCATAATGGTTCAAATTTACCTGCTCCTAACTTGTCAGAATTCTGATCGTAAAGCAAGACCAAGTCACCTTCTGAGAATACATGAGGCTTAACATTTTTGTCATATTGTGCCTTGACGAATTTCTTGTGTGCTTTGTTAGTCAATGCGGCATCACGACAGGTTTCATCCGGATGGATTAATTCCAAGAAAGGAGCCTCTTCTTCAAAAGTTTCGGGAAGCAGATCGATTGCAAGCTTGAGGGATGAGATTTCGCACAAAATTGGTAAGATTTCTTCCAAACCATACACCGACTAAAAGGGCATAAATCGAGTCGCATTTCTCACGTAATTCCTATATGCCCACAGAGCTGAGTACAGGATTGAATGCCAATTCCGTTTATGGACTCTAATCATTCTCTGCATCATGCGCTTAAGGACTTTATTGATTTCCTCAACTTGTCCATTAGCCTGCGGATAATATGGAGTAGAACTATCATGGGACAGTCCTAATTTGGTAGTTAATTCGATCATCATGTGATTGCGAGAATGTGACCCATGATCTGTGACTATAGCTTTTGGAACACTGAATCTAGAAACTACATGATGGAAAAAAAGAGTGCAACCGTTTCGCTGTTGTTGTTCAATGTAGGCATCGCCTCTGCCCATTTTGTAAAATAGTCAACAATGACTATAATATACTCATGCCCCTTGGCCAAGGTGGGGTTACATGTCATGAAATCAATGCCCCATTTAGCGAATGGGCCAATAGCAATGACTAGATGCAGTGGTGCAGGTGGTAATCTGGTTTTGCGATCAAAAATCTGACAAGCATGGCAACTTCTGACTACCATTATGCAATATTTTAATATGGTGGGACAGAAGTAACCAACTTGCAAGATCTTTTGTGCAATAGCATAACCAGATAGATGCCCCCCACAAGCACCTAAATGACAATCATTCAAAACTTTTTCGGCCTCCTCATGCATCACGTGAGGCACCTTCGTAAAACCGTATCAACACCACGACGATAAAGTGTATCACCAACGATCAGATAACCTTTGGCTTGGTATCAAGTACTTTGTTGTTCAAAGCGAGGGGTGTTAGGCCTAAAATTTTGGGTTTGGAGATAGATCAGAATATCCCCATACCACGGATCACTTGACGATATCATAAACAAAGTCTCATCCACGATTGATGCTTTTGATGTTAAATCGTTGGAGGACGAGGGAAAGTCGCAAAGTAACTCTAGAAAGACAAGAGAGTTCTTTTATTTGGATTTAATGAATTCCATATTAAACTCCTACAAAATTACTATCCATTTGGTATATTTGCCCCCCAACAATTGACGTGGCACAATGTATGTCATAGGGTTGCAAGTTGACACAATGGTAGTTTTGCGAAGGAGTATATAGTGTCGAAATCTCTATACTGCTTGAACAACTGCTAAAACCAACTTTTCAACATAAGAGTACTTTATTTCTGTATCATTAAGATTACGACTTAAATAATACATAGGATGTTCAATTCCGTCATCTTCTTACTCTAAAACCATAGCGATGGTTGTATCTGCAGCACCGAGATACAGGTTGAAGTCTTTTTGATAGTCAGGGGCATACATTAATGATGCTTTTATCAGGGAATATTTGAGAGCATCAAAGGAAGTTTGCACAACTTGATCCCAATGGAAGGGTACCCCTTTCTTCAAAAGACGTGTATAACCTTTAGTGAGCTTAGCATATTTTGGAATGGACCTCCTCAGAAAGTCAGCTTTCCCTTGGAGTCTCTGAATCTGAAGCAAATTTGAAGGTGGAGACATGTCAAGAATTACCTGAACCTTAAATGGGTCGAGTCGAATTCTATCCTTTGAAACTACAAAACCAAGCAGTCGACCAGAACCAACACAAAACACACATTTGTATGGATTGAGTTGTATCTTGTAGTGTTGGTAACATAAAAATATGGCTCTCAAATGTTGTAGATGATCAGTTCATTTTCACGAATGAGCATGCAGATTGTCAAGATATGGTTGAACCATGTTTTTGATGTCATGGAAGGCATAATTCATTTCCCTCTGAAATGTTGCCCCTACATTCTTCAAACTGAAAGGTAATTTACTATATGTGAATGTGCCCCACGGACATATAAATGCAGTTTTTGACACGTCCTATGGGTGGATATTGATTTGATTATAGCCCGAAAATCCATCCATGAATGAAAAGATTTCACATCTGGCACATTCATCAATAATCTGGTCGATAAATGGCAGAGGATGATTGTCCTTCAGACATGCTTGATTTACATCCCTATAATCGACGCACACTCTTATCGTTCCTTGTTTTTCATCACAGGAACAATATTCGATACCCAATCAGTGAGAGGTACAGGGTAAATGAAGCCAGCACGCAAAATTTTCAACCTCTACTTTAATGGCAGCGGCTTTCTTCAGATGAACAGGTTGAAGTCGTTGTCGTACTGGTTTGACATCTGGATAAATCTTGATTTCATGTTCAACAATTCTCGAGTCAATGCTTGGCATTTCTTCATATGACCATGCAAAGACATCTCTGAATTTGCGAAAAAGAGCATAGTAGTTATCTAGCTCTGATGGAAAACAATATTTTCCGACGTGAATATTCTCTACAATATTAGATTTGGTCAAAATGTTAATAGTGATAGTTTCTTCAATGTTGGAGAGATTTCGCTCGGAATCTACTGACTGCTCCATAGGTAAGGTGCGATGCATACTGAGTGGTACATTGCCAAGGTGCGATGCATATTGTTTAGGTCTTCTATGGGGTGTAATGGGCAAGGATGGAACTTCTGGGGAATGATGTATTCAAATGACTATGTTCTTTTAGGGTATGAAACAACTCTTTTAGGGGTTGATGAGCCCTATTACATCGACATATAAGATTGGGGTTGATGTGCCCAAATATGTCTGTAACAATCACCAAGTAAATCAGGCTCAATTTACTTCAAGGATGAACAGAAGCTACAAACCTCAGGTAAATCATACTCAATCTGTTTCAAGAATGAATATCAATAGCAACTACAATCACCAGGTTAGTAGATTCAATAGTCGCAGGAACTTCTTTAATGGCCAATGTTTTTCATGTCATAACTTCGAACACAAAGCTGCTCAATGTGTTGCTTACAAGACCATCATGACTAGAGAAGCACGAAATCAAAAGAATGTGACGAGGATCATGAAATCGACCTACACTAACTTTTCTCTTTTTGAAAATGAAATAGAATTCCCTATCTACAACAACTTTGGTCATGAAGAATCTGAATGCAGGAGTAAATTTTGGCAAACATCTCAGAAGGAGGAAACTGCATTAAATCACAAAATATGGAGAAAGAAAGAACCACAAACAAAAAGATCTGGTATAGCCCTGTGTATAGAAGGACAAGAAAATAAGCAGTACATCAACAGTGGATGCTCGAAACACACGACAGGTGATAAAGAAAAACTTCAGTCATATAATGCCTTAGAAAAGGAAAAGAAGGTCTCAATTGGAAATGACTTTTGCTATCATAAAAGGTAAAGGTTTTGTTCTTTTAAAAGAAAAAGTTAAAGCTAGGAATGTTATGTATGTTGATGGTCTAAAGCATAACCTTTTGAGTGTTAATCAAATGTGTGATCAAGGAAATGAAGTAGTATTTTGATCAAATGGATATGTTTTTCGTTAGCTTGATACAGGAGAAACCATGATCAAAGGTATAAGAACTCCAAACAACTTCTATATACTCATGGGAGGACAACAACAGTGCTATCTAAGCAAAAATAATGAATAGTGGCTGTGGCATAGAAGATTGGGGCATCTAAGATTCTCTCAAATAAGAAAAGAAAGCAAATTCCAGGTTGTTCATGATCTTCCTGATATCATCATTCCAGAAAATACACTATGAAAATCATGTCAATTTGGTAAGAAAACAAGGTCACAATTCCCTGAAAAGGAAGGATCAACTAGTAAGCCTCTTGAACTTGTTCATACTAATTTATGTGTTCCATCAAGGAAAAAATAACCTTGTGGAGAGGAATACTTTATATTGTTCATTGATGATTTTTCAATAATGTGTTGGATAGGGCTTCTAAAGCATAAAGATGAAGCATTTGAAAATTTTAAGGCCTTCAAAGCCCTAGTTGAAAATGAATCAGATCTCAAAATCAAATGTCTCAGATCTGATCGAGGAGGGGAATTTACCTTGGATGAATTCTTTGACTTTTGTGAAGAACATGGAATAAAAAGGAAATTCTCCACTGCAAGGACTCCTCAACAAAATGGATTGGTAGAAATGAAGAATAGAACTGTTCAACAAACGGCTCATGCTATGCTAGATGAGTCTGGAACTCCTACAAAATTCTGGGGTGAAGCTACATTCACCGTCGTCAGTATTCTCAACAAAGCAAATGTTCAGTTGAACAACACTCAAACTCCACATGAACTTTGGCATATTAAGACTCCCACTGTAAAATACTTCAAATTTTGTGGAAGCAAATATTACATCAAAAGGACTAATGAAAAACTTGGCAAGTTTGAACCTAAAGCAGATGAAGGCATTCTCCTTGGTTACTCTTCTCGAGGTCAAGTATATAAGTGTTATAATAAAATACTTGGGAAAATTATTGAAAGTATTGATGTTATGGTTGATGAAGCATGCAAAAATACAAAGTAGGTAAAAACCGAAGATTGTAGAGAAGATGAGGATTATCCTTCCACATTAAATCAAACTAATTCTGAAGAAGAAACCAATGAAGCACCGGAAGAATAGAAAATGGTAGAAGAAAAGACTCCATCCAGGTATGTTTAAAAAAATTGTCCAGAGACTCAAATTTTGGGACAGAAAGAGGCAGTTATGCAGACAAGAAGAACTATTTCAGAAGCTTCAAGCTATCTAGCATCGCTTTCCTCCATCGAACCTCAAAATGTAAATGAAGCATGCAAAGGTGAAAGTTGTGTCAAGGACATGAATGAAGAACTTGAGCAAATTGAAAAGAATAATACTTGGGAATTAGTTCCTAGACCTCATGATAAGAATATCATAGGAACCAAATAAATATTCAAAAACAAGCAGAATGAAAATGGCGAAGTTATTAGAAACAAGACCAGACTTGTTTGTAAAGGATATGCTCAACAAGAAGGTATATATTTTGAAGAAACCTTTGCGCCTGTTGCTAGACTTGAAGCCATAAGAATGTTCCTTGCTCTTTCTAGTTATTAGAAATTCAAAGTATACCAAATGGATGTAAAATCTGATTTTCTTAATGGGGACTTAGAAGAAGAAGTATATATTGAGCAACTAGATGGATTCATCCTTGGAAATGATCCAAAACTTGTATGCAGACTCGGAAGAGGCTCTCTATGGTCTAAAACAAGCTCCAAAGGCCTGGTATTACCATCTTGACAAATACCAACATCAACAAGGTTTCTCAAAAGGATCGGCTCATAGCAATCTATATACAAAGATTAACAATAATAAATTGCTAATACTTGTTGTGTATGTTGATGATATCATTTTTGGTAGCAATGAAGAAGCCATGAGTCAAAAAGTTTCTTTGGTAATGCAGCAAGAATTTGAAATGTCCCTGCTTGGTGAACTCACATATTTTCTTGGTCTACAAGTTCAAAAAAAGAAAGATGGTATTTTTCTGTCACAAACCAAGTATCTCAAGAAGATCTTGAAAAATACGGCATGGAAGATTCTAAACCAGTATGTACCGCAATGGTAATAAGATGTAGTCTCAGCTCAAATGATGAATCAGCAGCAGTACATCAACCAACCTACAAATCCATGATTAGCAGTCTGCTTTATCTAACAGGTACCCGATCAGACATCATGCATGTAGTGGGATTAGTTGGAAGATTATAAACCAATCCAAAGGAATCACACCTTCAGGTAGTCAAAAGGATTTTCAAATATCTTCAAGGAACACAAAATTTTGGTCTATGGTATCCTAGAGATACAAATCTTACACTGCATGCATATACAGATGCAAATTAGGTAGGATACATTGATGACAAAAAAGCACTAGTGCTAGTGCATTCTATATGGGTTCTAGATTAGTGTCTTTGTTCAACAAGAAAAAAAATTCAATTGCATTATATATAGTTGAAGCAGAATATGTGGCTGTTGCACACAACTCTTTTGGATGATGCAAACATTGCAAGACATTCAGATCACATGTACTCCACCCATATCCATTCTATGTGATAATACAAGTGCAATCAGTATTTCAAATAATCTAGTCATGCATTCCAAGACCAAGCACATATCCATCAAATATCATTTTCTACATGAACAAGTGCTTGAACAAAAGGTCAAATTGGAGTATGTTTCCTCCAAAGAATAGGTTACTGATATATTCACCAAACCACTGCCCAAAGAGACATTTGAATATCTCAGAAAGAAGCTGGGAGTAGTTGAAGCATCATCTTATGGTTAAAACTTATATGTTTCAGAGAAAAGTGGTTATACGCAAGTTCCATGAATCGTATCTGCGTACATACGCCAGTCTCTGTGGATACAGTCGCGTATATGTTGGTTTGAAGAAAAATAGTGGGCCTGACTCAGGATGAAAGGAGTCTGATATAGGTCTGACAGTGATCATTTGGCATAGGGGGAGCGTATACTTCTAATAATGCATTGTTTGCATTATCTTAGAAGATCTTGGTACAAATTCACAATTGTTTTCTTATTCAGGTGGAACATGTTTAGGGAGAGATCATGGTTGCTGGTCTGGATGGTGGTTGACAGATGTTGCTAATGATAGTTGTTGATAACTATCATGTTCTTGTTTCAAACATTTGGTCTCTATTTCATGTATATCTTTTAATGTCAAGGTCATGAAATGACCTATTTTGTTTCCCCACTATGCATGGGATGGATGATGTAATGCTCTTGTTTTGACATGTATAAACATTTGGTATATTCCCACTTGGTTGCGTGGATGAGTCAAACTTGGTATATCCCCACTTGGTTAGGAGATGGATGTATGTATGAGTCATTGGTGATAGGAAGGTCATTTATGATGTATAGAGTCATGTTCTTCTTTTAGAACATCTTTTTACAGACCTTGCTTCTTTTAGGGGGAGCATGGACTGGTGCATGGAGCTCAATCAACACTCTTTAGCATATTAGAGCATTCAGCATGTACTCAGGGGGAGCATAACCCATTTCCCTTGATGACAAAGGGGGAGAGTGACTTGGGGTTTCCATCAAGTCCAATGGGGTAGATTTTTGGCATTATGACACAAATTTGGCACTATGTCACAGGTGTTTTCCTTGATGGCAACTCACTCAGATGACAAATCACAGTTCAGACTCTCAGAATGAAGAAAGAGAGGTATACATAGTTTGCTCATTGACCAAGTTGTGTGTACACATGGGTTCGCAGACCAAAAGGCGTGTATAGCGTACACACGCACTTTCACAGAAGGAAAGGCATGTACATGTTGGAAAACCTAGTTTTGGTATGTGGTATTTGGTCCATGGTATTATGATCCATGGTATTGGTCCAAGGTATCCTGTCCAAAGTGTTGACCCTAGGTATTTGGTCCATGGTATTGGTTCTAAGTGGTTTTGGTCCATGGTATTGAGTAAGGCCTAAGACTATAAAAGGAGGAGAAGATCATTAGGTAAAGGCACTCATGTATTGAATATCTAATGAAGAGAAAGATCTATAGTACAGGTTATTGGGTTATGGTGCACAGCGAGATCTGAATCAAGGATGAACCTTAGCACTTGATGAAGGATAAGATGTAATGATGGGTCAAGATCATAAGGCTTGAAGTGAAGTATCTTTGTGTGTTTTGATCTTTTATCTGAATAATTGGCACATGTTGTAGACTATAAATATGATGATCTGGGTATAACTGAAGTCTCGAATTGTTGGACGAATTAAATCATCATTTATAGATCTGTACGTAAGTTCACCTTAGAAAAGGTGCGTATACACGCTGGTTCTACATATCAAAACAGTGTATGCATCTTAAATTTGATTTGTAGATCTGTACGCAGGTTCGCCTTGAGAAAAGTGCGTATGTACACAGGTTCTACACATGGAAGTAGCGTATACCTCATAAAATATGCTTTGGCTACTTCTGGTTGTTGTTACAATGTTCTGGATTCTAGTTACAATTTTCTGGTTACGGCACTCTGAAAAGTGATTGATTGATTTGGTTGTGGTTGGTGCACAGGAGATTGATTGTTATAGATGTATTTGATGTTTGAATGATGTTATTGATGGATCCAGTCTAAAAATTTATGAAACGTGGTCCCTGGAAGAAAAGAGAAGGTTGTAGCCTTCTGTAGGCTGGCACCTACATACTAGTAAACATATTAACTAGTACAAGAGCTATGGGGTTGTATCTCCCTTCCAAGAAAACCTGGAGAATCAGAGAAGGTTGTAGCCTTCTGCGGGTAGAAGCTTGCATATTGGTATAAGACTACACTAGTACAAAAAATTGTAAAAAGAAATTTCTTATTAAAAAGAAGATAAAGATGATCACAGCAGGTGGTTTTCACCCACATTGGGTTTCCACCTTATATCTTGTGTTCATGTGTGTTTGATTGTTTGTTCTATTTTAATACACCTATATGGTTCTAATGCAGTGAGTAAAGATCAACATATGATCATAAGCTTGCAGGATATACGCTAGTTTCCTTAAAAACCGTTGCGAATACACGCAAGCTCCATTAATTGAAGTAGCGTATATGAATCTGATTATTGAAATGAAATATCATTGACTTGCTAATACTGATTCACCCCCCCCCCTCAGTATTATTTCCAATAGCAGTTTGCACGCCTACATGTGTCTATGGGTGCATATGTGTGTTGTGCAAACACCTCCCAGACTAAGGATCGAAAATCAGAACCTAACGCGGCAGCATGGAAGGCGACGCACTCAACAAACAGTCCACGATGGTGCATTCAAAAAGATATGTGGGGTCATGAACAGAGTTCACTAGATGAGATGAATCGACTGAGACCTGCATGTACCAGTGGTTCGAAGGACCTATAGGACCATAAGAAAAAACTGGAGCATGGAAATGACCCCAACATTGACAAGAAGAGATGAAACTAGGAGGATTTGGTCCAGATATATGAGGGCTATTTTATGGTTGATTGTGCATTTGGCGGGGTTAAAGAGTCCCCATGTTGCAAAAAAGGCCTAACTATTGCTTGTAGTTGACTGTGTTCAGCCTCAGGTGTTCAACTTGTGTGAAGCAGTGCTTCACCAGTTGAAGGCAAAATTGACCTCATGTAAGACTCAAACCCATCAGAATTTTGGGTATGGCACTCTCATTATCTCATTTATACTTGAGAGGGTATCTATTATGCGCCCAAGGATGAGCTTAGGTCCCTTTGATCTGAGGGAGCCAAGACAGGGGTGATGGGCATCACTTGATCCTCACACAGGAGAAGGACCTATCCGACATTTTTTCAAGGATTATTTCTTCTAATGGCTTAGTGGCCAGACTATGATGATTGATGACTATGCCTATGAGGGCATGGAATTCACCGGTGAACCTGACTTGAGTCTACCTCTTGGGACCAACTGGGGCCTCAAGGTAAGAATGATTTTTGAGAGCACTTAAATTATTTTTAAGATTTTGAATATTTACATTATGTTTTTTTTTTTTTTTTTTTTGTGGATGAACAAGTACTAACATGAAGCTTTTTGCTTGACATGCATGTGGCACCGATACGACCTGCAAGCGAACCTCGCCAAGTGAGGCGGGAAGGCCAAATACCTAATGGGGGGGTGATGTTGATAGTCTTCACGAGGTTCTAAGGAACCTAGACGACTTGAGCATGGGTGTGCCCCCACTTCCTATGAGGGAGATACCCGCTCATATACAGCACCACACAGTTGGTGTGCATGAGTGGTTTTTGGTTCCTCTTTGTAGGATAACTAGCGCAGTGTTATCATTTCATGGGCAATAGGCTCTATTAGCAGGCGCTTTGGCATAGCGAGCGGGTGTTTATCGCTAGGATTAGTAGCCATTTTGTACTTAAAACACCCAAGTTTTGGAATATTTTGATGTAAAAGACTAGATTCGATATATATAATATATATAATATATATATATATATATATATATATATATATATATATATATATATATATAATATATATATATATAATATATATTTGGTATTTATGATGTAAATTTTTTAAGTGTTTTTGTAAATTTTTAACTATGTTAATATTTACTTTTCATACATGTATCTATAGTGAATGAGACATATGCCAATATAACACATAGTTTCCAATGAATCAGCAACTATATTAAATTCTCTAGGAATGTGCTCATATGTGATAACTTCAAATTGATTTTCCAATATTCGTACCCTTAAATAATGATGTAACAAGGTTGGATTACGAATGTGATAATGATTTGTCAATTGCATAACAACAAGCTGAGAGTCTAACCTAACCACTAGATTGAAGATGTCCCTTGGTGAAGCTTCAGTGAGAAGTGAAATTACGGACATGTACTCAGTAATATTATTGGTAGCAGTACCAAGAAATACTCCCCTAGAACAAAACAGTTCCGACTCAGGTGTGTAAATGACCCAAGTAGCTGATGCAATATGTCATGTGTGACAGTTGGCACCCTCTGCATATCCTACATATGCTCAGGGTAATGAAGGAATATGCATTACGGGAAATATGTTGGAGACAAATACTTCAATAAATACCAAAAATCTAGCCACATTAAAAAAGAAGCAAAACTTATAAATACATAAAATTACAAAGCACGTGCCTAGTGCAGTACTAGGCATAAAACTTTTTCAGATATAGCCCATTTCGTGGCTCAGCAAGTGGGACTCTTTCCCGGTCCTAAAGTTCATATGCCCCTTTTGAGAGGGCTTTTTTGATGACATATGTACCAAGCCATGAGGGTTGAAGTGCTCCTGCCCCCAAGAGGTCATGTTTTTTATCATAGAGTAAAACAAGATCTCCCTCTTGGTAGGAACGAGGCTTGACCATTTTGTTGTACTGAGTTTTGACCCGGTGCTTGTGGGCTTCAAGTGCCAATTCGACATCTTGACAGGTTTCATCCAACTAATTGAGGTATAACAGGCGCTCTTCTTCAACAGTAATATCAGGCAAGAGTTCAATGGTGATTTGTAAGGAAGGAATCTAACACTAGATTGGTAAAACTACTTCCAAGCCATAAGCTAGTTGAAAAGGTGTGAATCTTGTAGCAGTATTAACTAAAGTTCAATATGCCCATAGCGCAAGATATAAAATTTGATGCCATTGGGTTTTATACTTTCCTACTAACCTATGGATCATGGTTTTTTAAAAAGCCATTGACGGCCTCTACTTGACCATTAGCTTGGGGGTAGTAGGAGGATGATTGATCCTAGTGAAAACCTAGGAGCGATGTTAAGTCAGACATCATGTGATTTTGAAAATGAGACCCATGGTCTATAATGATTATGTGGGGCACACCGAAGAGACAGATGACCTGATTAAATAGGAATAACAACATGGTTTCTCCATTGGCCCGGAAGGTGGGTGGGGCTTCGGCCCATTTCGTGAAATAGTCCACAGCTACATTAATATAGTTGTGTCAAGCTGAGGAAACAGGGTTGCAAGTTACAAAGTCTATCCCCCATTTGGCAAAGGGGCCGACGGAGATAACCAGGTGCAGTAAGGCCGGAGGAACACACATTTTCTTTGTAAACACTTGACAAGGATGGCATTGCTAGATAGCCTTGATACAATCTTTGAACAAGGTTGGCCAGTAGTAGCCTACGCGCAAAATTTTTTGTGCAATAGATATGCTAGAAAGATGACCGCCACATGCCCCATGATCTGATAATCACCCTATGAGTGACCTCAGTTGAAGATTTATTAAACAGAAGGTATTACAGACTCATGTGCTAGTGTGTGTTTTGTGCTATTCAAGCAACGGATCGATCATATTGCCAATGCATAGACATTTAAATGGAAAGACAACAGAGAAATATAGTAAGCAACACAAGACACAAATAGTTTTTAATAAGGAGTTCACCCTATTCTCCAGGGCTACGTCTCTGGTTTAGCTTCAGTGGTGGCCTTGTTTTATTGTGTCTTACAATAGAGAAATTACAATACAGGGACTCAATATGAGTTCTCCTGAAACAGATTTTGCTAGGTAGGGTGGTTCTTAGATTCCCCAAGCCACTCAGAGTTCACATACTCTTTTTCTTCCTACCAGCTTTGTGACCCTTGGTCTACAGCGGAAAGAGCCAAATGTAATGCTCAATCCAGATAGATTCCTCTATGGGAAGGCTTGAATCCTCATGCTCTCTGGTGCTCGATGCTGCCTATGGTCAGCTCGACCCTCTGTCTCCTCTACTTGACTTTACTGTTCTCCTTGTTCAGTCCTCCTCTCTAGGTTCACTATTCACTGTCTCTCTTGGTCATTCGGACTCCTCTCCAAATCCTCCTCCTTTTCGATTGCCTCTGTTCATGGCTTTAACCATTCGATTCCTATGCCTGGTCGGTTCCTCTCCTGCCTGCGTCGATTCTCCTTCTGTAGCTGCGCTTGGAGTTCCCTATTCGGCGTCAGCATGAACACTCAGGAAGTGCCATGTGTCTCCATCTAACTGGTGCCAGCATGCTTCGTCAGTTCGTTCCTTCCGTTATGTCATGGATACGTTCTTTATCCACCGTGGCAGTCAAATGGATTCCAAATCCCTTTAAATCGTGGCTTGATTCCCTATCAATTCTGCTTCCTCCATCGAGCGCAATCTCGGTCGTCCGATCTGGGCTCCTCCAGATCCAACGTCATACGCATGTCGAGCGCAGTTGACTTGCTCGACCGATAGCGCGTGATCACGACGATTTTTCTTTTACCTCCACTGCCACGCATCGATCGTTGAGTGGGATCACTCCGCTTTCCTCCAAAACCTCTTACTGTTCAAGGGTGCCCCGATCGATACCACCAGTTTTCCAAATGGCGAAATTCCTTAAAAAGGCAGGTGAAGTTTGCAAGTTCCTCAGTATTGCAATCTACTCCAACCTGGATGTTTTCTATGATGCCAGTCATGATAGAAATATCGATGAGCAATGTCTTTGAAATATTTCCCATATTTCCTTATGAGTCCAAAGTTTGGACAGTTGTATATGGTGAGGAAACAATTTCAGGTGTGTCAGATGATAGGATTTGAAGAGGCATCATGTCCAAATCAGATATTGAAACACGATCGTGCGAGTCCTGCCAAGGTTGCTCTTATAAACTCATGATCTCTCTAATAGCTTCGTCCATAGGTAGGAGTTGATTGAGGGGATCGAAAAAAGGAGCAGTTGTGGGAGGGGCAATGGTACCATAGGCGTAACCAAAGTGGCCAAAGACTCATATGTATATTTAATGACCTGGTAGGCTAATTCAGCTAGTAATAGTGGCATTTGTTCTCTGTAAGTGTCAATATCTGAAAGGGCTAGTAGGATCCAAGGATCGGTCAGTTCGTGAGGAATGGATGAAACCATATTGACCATTTGTGGAACCATTGGCCATAGAAGATGGAAACAACCCATCAGGGAAGAGCCCCTCAGTAGACCGGTATTGATACTGACGTAAGAGTCAGGTAAACCACCCAGTAAGGGTACAGATCCACTTGGTAACAGGAAATAATCAGGGGTGCAAAAGGACAGATGATCCACGGTGACTACCTTTCCATCTAATGGAAATAGGATGTGTGAAAGATAGTAGACATAATGGAAGTCATGGTGTATGTCCAACTGTGACCCAACAACAGATAATAGTCGAGCTTTCTATTTACGACTTTGATGTCCATTGTTACCGTTTTCCCTACAAGGTGATGGGATAGCTAGCTAGGTAACATTTTCGAATGAAAGTGTGGCCGTAAAAATATTTAAGGGAATTCGATGGTGGGGATAAGGTAGGAGAACCCAAAGTCAGCCAATAGGAAGCTGACATTACACAAGTTGAAGCACCTTCGTCGATGACATTTCGATGTATTCCTTTACCTTTTGAAAAGATTTGCACCTGAAATGCAAGTTGTTGAGAAAGGGGAGGTTTACATTTTTCCATGTCAAAAATTGCAAGCATGGAATCTTGAGGGTTGATACCACCAATAGCTGAAAGCGGAGATTTCCTTTGTGTTGGACATGTTTGTAATAATTCGAGCGCTGACATAGTTGAGATTTCTTACACCAAGTCTTCTACAATGCTGTAATTTTGGGCAACACAAGTAGATTTTTTGTGCATTGTGCATCAAAGTGCCCCTTTAGGGAGTGAATCACAAGGTCAGAAACCGACCTTTCAATATGAAGATCGTTAGGCAGCGGTGGGTTTTGACTTGAGCAGGGTTCCTCTGCATGAGCGACAGGAGCTCCATACGATTTGGCTCTAGTTTGTAGATCTATTGTTTCAAAGGTGTAAACAGTAGAGAGCCCTTCACCAGCTAAAGGATGTTGTGAACCACCATTGCCCCCTTGCAGGGGTTGAGGTTGGTTTACAATAAGATGTTGATTTTGCTGAGTGAGGAAAGGATTATTTAGGATAGCAGAGGTCATGCCAGTGTCCATTTTAGAAATGAAATCTGTGCATTCCTAAAGACATAGACAATGATAGGTCATGTGGTCTTCGGCGCATATTTTACAAGGGAATTTGGTGGGTTTATCCTTTCCATCGTCAGAGGGTGCAACAGCCTTCTTCTTTGGGTTTTGCTGCTTTTTAGATTGTTCATTAGAAGGAGCGGTCTTTTTCTTATTCTTCTTGTTCTTACCACTAGGTTTTTGTGTAGACTGCATAGATTTTATCGCGGTGGCAGGAAGAGAAATCAATTTGGTAAAGGGGTCCACTGACATTTGGGCAATGTGACTACTGATTTGTTTTACAGTAGCCCCAGAGGTTGCACCAATAATCCCATCGGCGTGTGCTCTGGGTTGCTAAGTAGCGGGAGCATTAGAGATGCAAGGGGCATTGTGAATTACATCGTATATAGTGCCAGACTGTGAATGTATCAGATCTAAGTGTGGGGCACGACAAATGGATTGGCCTTCTATGACCACACCACCTAAGGCGACATCCTTAGTGATTTTGGGGAGTAGAGATTTGCAGAACCAATCCGCTAATAGATAGTCAATGAAGGGAGCTTTGACTAGCCTTTGCCTACATCTCCTTTCATGTATATGATCAGAGATGTGGGTGGAGGTATCCTGATGTAATGAAGTGAGGAGTTCCGTCCTAGTTTCATAGCAGATGGGTAGTTGGAATTACTTTAAGAATTCCATCTCTAGAGTGCCAAAGGTATTGACTGATGCACATGGTAACTCAATGTATGAATTGGCTGCATTGCCAGTAAGGGTGCAGGGAAAAAGATGTAATTGGATACTATCATCCACCATGGAGTTAGAAACACACCATAGATGATTGGTGGTGATGTGTGTACCCAGATCCTCCCCTTGTTTCCCTTTGAACTTCTTGATGTCTGTCGGTATTTTATGCGGGATTGGTGGCCAAAGTAAGTTATGATAGATGGGGTCATTTGTAAGTTTGTACAAGTCGGTGATATCAAGAGTCTCCAAGAAAGGCAAGGTGTTTGATGCCCCCAAATCTGACCAAGGCAATGACATATGACTTGAGGATCCTTGCGGTCCTCCCATCATGTTGTTCCCAATATTATACACAGATTGTGTGGTATAGTAGGTGCCTTCGGGTATGGCAGTGTATTATGGATTTCCATAGGGATTGTTAGGTTAGGGGATAGAAGTGCCCCCAGGATAAGTAGTACCCCCTTGACTCATTTTAGGTTGTGAGTAGGGTGCCCCAATGGATTTATTGGGACCTCCTTGAGGGTTTCTGCTCGCAACATAACAAACCATAGGTCCTTGACTAACATAAGGAGGGTTCATGTCAATTAGTGGCTAACCATGGATGCCTGAAAATGGAGGGGGAATTGTTACACTCCTAGCTGGTATATTCATATTGGGAGTGGTGCTCGCAAATACTTGAATATGGGGGTTATAATAATGCAATGGATGCCAACCATATTGTTGGTTGAAGGGACCCACGCTGACTTTGCTATATTGAGCATTATAAGGAGCGTTATATGTAGCACTTGTCGAAGGTCTAGGGGCAGAACCCAGAATGGAGTGGGTTCCACTCATGGAGGGTCTAACGATAGGGTTTGAACCTCATACAAATGGGACAGCGGGGTTCACCATCAAAGGTGTGGTACTGACTGTTGATTGGGGAAGTGGTGGTGGACCAAAAGTGTCCAAAAAATCCCACGACATATTATTCGTTGACAGGATGGGCAGAAATGTTCCAACTGAAGACAAAGGAGGTACAAATGCAATAGGAACCATGAGTGGGCCTAACGGATTCTTGATCGGAGGATTGTGTGGAGGAAGAAATCCTTCAGTAAAGAAATCCTCCGGCAAGCTTGAATCATCGGATGTCCAAACTAATTCTATATGAGATATCGAAGACTAATTTCCTGAAGACGGGGAATCCGGTTCACTGGAGCTCGGTGGATCCTCCACAGTGACTAGGAGAAGTCATAACAACCATCTAGATTGACGAAGAGGGCCAAACGTAGCCATGGTGGCCGATAATTTTTATCAGTAAATTTTATAGTCATGTTTACTAAAGTCTCAGTGATAACACTCTGGCACTTAAAAAATAAAAAATATAGCAAGTAAATCAATCAACAAGCAGAGGGAATGATCCTGTCTAATAAGCACCAATCACTGGAGATGAAACCCAGTATCATAATGAATAACAGATAGAGCTGGCCAAATGTATAGTTACGTTTACTCTAGAGCTTCGCCTGAACCTCAGATTAAGGGGCCAAGTACTCTCGTAAAGACGGGCACCCTCCCAAAAACCAAAGACAAAGTAGGTCCATCTGTGTTAGGTACTAGGGAAGCCCACCCCAATCACCTTGTTTTAGTCCCTAAAAGTATGGCCACTAATGATACCTTAGATCACAGACACTATCGGGGGGGCATAGTCGCAAACAGTACGTTGTGTGGGTAGGATACCTGAATCCCCGACTCAACTCCGATATCCCTGAAGGGATCCCCAAAGAATATGTAAGCAAAGGTGGGATACCTTCACTTACAGTCTGATGTTGTCTCATATTTAGCTCTGCTTTTACTAGATTGGTCCTAGTTAGTATGAGTGCAGAAAGATTTTCTCTCTTTAACGACACTAGTTTCGGTGTATGATCTTGGGCAGCTAACTCACACTGCCTATCCCAAGATCCTAGCCTAAACTAAAGTGTGTTTACTCTAAAAAGAGTTTTTGATTGAATTTATTAGGTAGATGTTAAATGTACTTAGTTAGAGTCTTCGATAGGGGTGTTGACATATGAAATTATATGGGACTCTGACTCAAATCATGCAAAGAATGCTTGTAAATTTTCACTTTCGATGAATAAGTTTCTTCTACAAAGGGAGAGTCATTCATATATCAATCTTCATTCCATGCATCCTATTCAGTAAAACACTAGCATAACTGACAGAACTTCAATGCTAACTAACAACTATTGAAACCAAATAATGCAAAACTTAACCAGCTAAGCAGAAAACAATAAAAAAATTGTATTTTTTCTTTTAATGAAAACAAAAACTTTAAGAAGTAAAGCTATTTTCTTTTAAAAAAAAGTTTGTTTAGGACACAGATCAGTCAAAAAAGTGCAGTTGCAAATCCCTTCTCAATCTATAAGCATATTCCCAACCCATGAGTTCATAAGGTAAGTTGTTTATCAAGAAATGACTAACTAATGCTCTATATTAGAGGCTACAGAGAGTTAGTTTTAGTACTAATGCTCTATTTGTGAGGGCATAGAGCTTTATAAATCACTGCTTTCACTAGTAACCTACGTTAGTGAGGGAAAACACTCAAAAACTAGGCTGTGAGGATTAGATCTAGGGCTGAGCACTGAAAAAAGAGTGTTATATGGTCTTAAGTGATCGGAAAGGCAATGAAGAAGTACATGAAGGCCTGGAAGAAAGAGAGATCTAGGAACTTTCTGGGAAAAAATGGGAACTAAGTGTAGTCCCCAATGGAGTCGCCAATTCTGCTATTGGGATTAATGCATGATGTTTGGTGATGTAGAAAACCAAACCCTCAAGGATCTTCCCAAGATCCTCGGCAGACAATCAGATTAGCTGTAGTTGTCACAAAGATACATGCATATCTATGTTTAACAAATGAAAATTGAAGCGAGAAGGAATTATTACCTCAAGTCTTAGTGTGGTATTACTGGAGAGTGCAATGCAGCTAGGCAGAAGACCCCTATACCGGCTCCAGATCAAAATTTGTACATAGCAAAGACAAGCATAATATCACAACATAAAACCTTGATAGACAAATGCATGAACATATAAAAGATATCTAGTTACATATAACTAAGCCACTCATGTTAGAAGATATTAGATCAGAATATAAACAAGTTTATACTACCAACATCACAAAGTGGACAACAAAACTGCAGTTCTATATTGATGTAGCAAGAGTGATTACAACCATTAGTTGCATCGGCCTTACCTTACCTCTCCAACTCCTCTCTCTCTCTATCTTATTAACCTCTTCTGATGCTTTAGTCTAAGACTCTGCTTAACAGTCAAATAGGCAATCCTTTCAAATGTTTCAACCCCTTTCACAATGGCCCAAGCCTTACATATATATCATGTGGTGTTAGGGTTGCCAAGTCCTTCGTGAGTTCCATTAGGAAAAAGCAGTGATGTTTCCATGCTTTAGTGCTCTTTCCCATTTGCATACTCCATTAGGAATTAGTAATTCCCCAAAACAGGTCGAGTTTTGATGTTTCCCTGCTTTTATGAGCTGACATAGGAGAGAATATAGGGATATTTTCTCACTCAATTTGTTCCTTTAACCCACAGAACTTGATGTAGGTTCACTAACATTGTTCCTGAGGTAGCAAGTAGAGTTACCCTAGTCACTAATGCACCCTTAAGCTTGCTGAGAAGATTTATAAAGTAGGTTGATAGTGTCTACACAAAATTAGCTTGACAACTGGGCCTATGAACTTGGTTAGTCCTTTAGTCATCATGTCTTTGTCCTCTAAGTTGATGAGGAGGTCATTTTCCTGTATAACAGTTTCCAGTTATGGATGGATTTGTCAAGGAATTGGAGTCTCTGGAGAGATGATATATGTATGTGTTTAATTACAAGTTAGTGTGTTGGGTATAGCAACATAAAGTATCTAGTATATTTTTATATTCATTTATACACTAATAGTTATATATGATGTAGGGATTACATGGAAAAGAGAGACATCCATGAAATATTGAAGAAGGCTTGGTTTGAGCTTTCCCTTGGAAGCATTGGGAACCATGGGGTTGAGTAATGGTGTATGTTGATATTTTGTGCTTTTAGTGCTTTGTCATTTGTTTGTGCTTGACTTGCATTTTTGTTTGTGTCTAGTGCATGGCCATGCCACTTTGTTTGTGGTATCCTATTGCTATTGATCTTTCATGTTTTGCTTCTTTTTTGTTTCTCATTCTTGCCTTTTATGTTTAAGGGTCTTGGGAATTGGTTGGGAAAAGAGGAAAGTTAATGGAGGTCGAGAGAGCTGAATGAAACTCAACAGATAATGTAAGACTAGGATGAAGCTCAATGCATGTATAAGGGAAGCTGAAGGTAAGAATATGACAGTCAGTTGGACTGGTTGGTTCATTAGGATAAATAGATGGTGGTAGTACAGATATGAGAAAGGTAACCGAAAAGGTAAAGTAAATGTATTTGAGGCATCACATGCCTTGGATATGTTAGGAATCATTGTTCTCAATGTTTTTCATGTTCTGCACAAATAAAGGGATTTCTCTTAACCTTGACCTTATGATATATGGTAATTATTTTGCGGTCATGATTATGTTGATGTTTATATATGTCTACATGTATGTATGTATGTCATTTTCTGAAAGGGTCATCAGATATCATGATTTTTTTATGCTAATTTTTATATGTATGTGTGTGTGTGTGTCATTGTCTGATGGGGTCATCAGGATCATGCTTGTGGAGCAATGATTGCTTATGTAGGTGAATGGCATGATGAGGTTCCTGGTCTTATGAGGAATCAAGTGGGAAGAGTGGCCCTAAAAAATCTATGAGGTCAATATCATGTTGATATGAATTTATAATATGTGATCATACTATGTTATGGTAGGCAATGTTGAGGGCTACATCAGTGGAATGAACCAGTGTGATCTGTGGCATGTTGGGGAAAGCATGGAAGGTGCAAAGACACTAGAAGCAAGGTTTTCCAGTAGAGAGAGTGTAGAATTTGGATGTGAAGTACTACTATTGTTTATATATTGTACATTTTGTACCTGTGATGTTGTATACATTTGGTGTTGTGTACATATGGCGCATTGTGCATGTTGCATATGCGATGGTATCTACATATGGCATTGTGTGCATGTTGTATATGTAGAGTTATGTACATGCAGTGTTGTGTGCATGATTGTACATGTGGTGTTGTGTACATGTTTTACATGGGGTTTTGTGTTTAGGTGGTGTTGTATACATGTCGTGCATATGGTGTTGTGTACAATTGGTGTTGTGCACATATCGTGCATGTGGCATTGTTTACAAGTGGTGTTGTGTACACTTTGTGAAGCTAGTGTTGTGTACATATGGTGTTGAGTACACGTTGTCTAGGTGGCACTGTTGACATGTGGTATTGTTTACACGTTGTGCATGTTATGTTGTACATGTGTGGTACTATGTTATTGTGTTACAGGGATTGTGTAGTTGATGTATCGTTACATGTGTATTCGTTGTGTTGTACTCTATGTAGGTGTATGTATTGTGTTGTGTTGTACACTGGGTGTGAGTGTATGTGTTATGATGTATATTATGTGTATGTGTACATGATTGAAGAGGAGAGAAGACACTAGGTGCTTGTTAGGTGTGGAAACCAATCCGATGTGTGTACGAAAAGGACAAAGGTAGAAGAAAAGGATCGATTAAAGGATAAGTATCAATATTTTATTTTAGTTTTATTGTGCATGTCAAATATGATTTTAATTTATGCTAGTTACATGTGATCTATGATTTTGGTTTATGATTATTGCATATGATTCAAGATTTTGATCTATGATGGTTGTGTTTTGAGCTAGCCGTATGTGATATGTTTATACATGATGATTTGGTCAAGTGCTGGTTTGGCTTGTTGTGACAGGAAGTTAACATAAGTGCAAGTATACCTTATTGATGGGCCACCAATGAGGTATGATTTGGATTTATTTCAATTAATTTTGAATCTAATGGGAATTATGTACTTGGTACAAAAAGCATGGAAATTCCTTGATTGGCTAGTTGAAACTAACTGCAAGAATTAGCAGCGTCAGTGAAAGGAATTGGAGCAGGTAGTAGTATGTTGATAAATCACTTGAGGAGTAGGGTCATTGTGGCACACTGGTACCCAATAGTGTTTGTTTATTTGCATGAGCATGATATGATTAGAATGATGATTTTAAGGTAGGGATATGCCTTGGCTTTTAGACCTTCCAATGTGAGGAAACATTTCCAAGGGAGGGGTCACCCGAGGGACTGTGTAGTAGATAAGAGGATGTAAGTTGAACTTGGAAGGTGTACGACTACATGGAAAGAGGTGATCAGATTTCCCAACAGATTGTGTAGTAGAGAAGGGAAGGTCAAGGATGGATTTATTTTTGTCATTAGCATTTCCATATGGAATCAGATGCACATTGGGAGTGTGCCCTAGAAGAATGAGCTAGTAATTGTTCACTGGGAGGGTAATAGCCCAAGATTTTAGTGTTGGACATTGGATGCATATTTGACTTTGGCCATGGATTCTAGAATTCCTATGAAGGAAGTGAATCCTGGTACTACTTTTGAGGGTGGATGTGCAAGCCTCATATTCTGTTGTTGATTGATGCAGCCATCATATCATTTTATTTTATATTTAGAGAAAATGTGCACATGTATATATGTGTATATATATTATTGTAAATAGTGTATCAAGTTGGATTTATAAATCTCCATGAACAATATGGTTATTTGTTGGTTGAAGAAAATGTGCATAATTATATGCGGTTCTTATTGTAAATACCGTAATGATTTGTGTTATAAAGCTCCAGTATGTGATATGTTGTCATCGGCTTTAGCAGATGTCATCATAAATATTGTAACAAGTTGTGTTATAGAGCTCCATGGGCAGTATGTTTTGTTTTCAGCAATTTTTGGTTATAATTGTCATTGAACACTGAGGATGGTGTTCCCCCAAGGGGGACAGATCTATAATAGCCCTGATTAAAAATTCATATAAAAAAATATAAGAACAAGGTCATGGGACATGTGTTCCAATTTGAATGTTGGGAAACACATCCTAGTGGGTGTTCATTTGCTTATTATGGCTAAGAGGAAATTGGAAAAGGCATTTGAAAAGTAAAGAGATATTAATTGGAATTTTATTTAGGAAAATAATGAAAAATAGGATAAAAGGAAGGTGAAAGGTCATAGGTTACACGTGAGGAGTAAATTGAAGGGAAAATGATGAAAATTGAAGAAATTAGAGGCCTCAATGATAAAAAGGCTTATGAGGATCAATTCACAAAAGTTTTACATTTCTAGCTTGAAGCTCTCTATCTGTTCTCTCTCTCATGCTTTTGCACACTTAGAGTTTCTTGGAACATTTTTGGGGAATGGTGGCATACTTTGGATTTGGTGAAAGAAAGAAAAGGAAAATTGGGAGAGCATAAGGGAACCGGTGGATCAGTGGCCAAAACTCCGATGCTTTGCAAGTATTGAGTTGCATGTATGATTTCCTTTCTAATTTTGGCATGCATAGCACATGCATGTGGTTTCTTGGTTATGATCTATCATTGGCATGGAGGATTTCTTGAGTTGATAGTGGTTTTTCCTAGCCTGTCCATTTCCTAGATAGCCATGGTGTTGCAGGTTTTCCCTTCTGTTTTCTAGTTGGTTCTCATGTTATTTATGGCTGTGGGTTGAGTTATTAGTAGCATTAGTTAGAAAAACACTCTAGAAGCCCTGTAACAACTTGGGTTGAGTTACTAGTCCTAGAAGCCTTAGTTGGAAAAACTCTTTAGATCCCTTGGTGGGTTGATTTACTACTCTTGTAGCCTTAGTTGGAAAACCACTCTGGAATCCTGGTGGTAGTTGTGGGTTGAGTTACTAGTCCTAGAAGCCAAGTTGGATAAAATGCTCTGGAGCCCTAAACAGCTTGGATGGAAACCGATCTAGTCATGGTTAGTGATGTACGGCCATGAGATGGAATAATTGGATGAGAGTTGAGGTGGTATGGCCTCTAGAAGCCCTAGTTTGATTTTGGTTGATTTATTTCATGAGATCCCACATTCATGATTGGAATATGGCACGAGGTGACTGGATGAGAGAAAGATTTGGTTCAAACTAATCTATGGTCGGGTGGTACGTGGAATTCCCTCACTTGGTTGGAATTTTCATATGTTAATAAGAGGTATTTTCTATTGTGATCTATGAGAATAAGTATTAATTATGATGGTGACATTATGTCTAATTTTCCATGGTTTATATGTTGGTTATTATTGGTTTATGTGTTGGTTATTAGTTGGTTATATGTTGGTTATATGATGTATATTTTTTATGGCTCTTGAAATGTTTGATGAATATGTGATTGGTTATTGAATGCATGACCTAATAGATGTTATTGCAGCTAATATGAGAGGGCATTAGACCTCTTGATGACTCACAAATAAGTATGAGACCCTTACATTCGGATGTGTATTTATGACCTATAGATTTAATGTTCATCATGTGTTTGATGGAATGTCTGTCATGGTTAGAATTAGTTAGGTCAAGTCCTTGTTCAATGTTTGTATTAATGGCTTTGTCTTGGTGTTACCAGGAATAGTGTCCACTTGGAGCTGTTATTCCCACTAAGACTGGTAGCTATCTTAGAAACAAACAAGTTAAAACTACTTTCGCTTTCCTTTATGAGAAATAGATAAGAGGGGAACAAAGGACACCAACCTCAGTCTTGC
>APFE031439299.1:36517-80546 GCA_000404065.3 Pinus taeda | reverse complement strand
GCAAGCTTCAAAGTACTGAAAGGGGTTGTTCCTAGGTCGAATTCTTGGATAATGAGCTGATGTTGACAAGAAGTGACCTGTCATAGGAGGGACTTAATGAATCCCACATCTACGACACGGAACAGAGCAAATGATTTTGGAGGTGAAAATGATCTGATGATACAGGGTTCAGGGTGGCGGTCATGAAAGAATGGAGCGTGAATGTTTTGCAACAGATGAGACACAAGTGAATTCTCTAAGCAACTTCTCTTGAGCATACCGGTGACACTGAAAATGGATTGGTAGCATTAACCCCAAAGATGGATGGTGTGACGGACTAATGGTGATATGACCAGTGAACGGAATAATCCAACCCGACTCAGATGTGGAGCGAAAGTGTCATGTTCAAGAGCGACTTGTTACCAATAAAGTTTCTTCAAGTTTTCTTCCCAATTTTTCCCAGTCATTGCTAACCAGTACCTCTTTAGTTTTATCAAGCTTGATTAGGATAACATATGCTTGTTCTATAATCCACCCTTCTGGTGAACCCATCGCTATGTTTTAATGAGCCTAGCGACAGTGAAACTCGTTCTCGTCCATTTGGACAAGTTTGTCGCTATTGATTTTAACGAGTTTAATGATAATGATAACTCAGTCCTTTTTCAATTTTAGAGAGTTTGAAAAGGGACGAAAAGGAAACTCCAATGATTATTTTTTGTCATATAGTCCCTTAAGTCTGAAAAAGCATAAAATAATATGAAAGGGATAAATTTTCGATAGTTTTAACGATCCGAACAAGACAAGCGCTCGATCTTTTTGTGTAATAATCCCTCAGGTCCATAGAGATTGAATTCTAGAGGAGGGATAGCACTTCCGACGACTTTAACGAGCTGGAGAGGCCAATGGCTCGACAATCTTTTCATATTTTACGAGTCAGGTGAAAAGATCTTAAAGGAGACTTATTTTTTGAGGAACGAGTGATAATTTCAGGTAGCAGCTGATTCCAGGTAAGGTTTGGAATTTTCCAATCATGGTAGTGTCACAAGGATGGCTAGCAAGATCACTCATCGTAGCTGTTCCTCAAAAGAGTAAACAATCAAATGGAGGCGTATGATCGACTAAAAAAGTGGAGGTGATGATGAGAACATGACCAAGGCTTCAAAGCTGATGATAATGCATTCACAGGTTATTTACTAGAAATTGGTTCATTTTTTAATGAGCTTAAACTCTGGGGGAAACATTTGCTCATTACTTATGTTTAATTTTTAACGAGCTTGAACTCCACATAAAAACTGCTCGTGCCAGTCATATAATAAGGATATCTCATCTATAGATGCCATTTTTTATGGAGCTTGCACCTTTCAAAGCTTTGCCCCGGATCCTTTCTTTATGAAAGTTAGGAAATGACCAATCCTACGAGTTTAAGGGTTTGGGAATCTACAAACTATGAAAATAAATGGTCGCTCTTCGCTTGCATGCAAAAAGGTTTGCATGCCCCCGGGTAAGCTTGTACAATGATTCAGAATGGTACACTTGCCGGTAAACGAGGTTTTCCTAGTAGATTCCAATCGACGGAAACGACCAGGTTTCTTGGAGGTGGGACCGAATAGACGGCCAGATACAACTCTGACGAACTTCCTTCCTGCGGTAAAGGAATGGGTAGACTACCCCCATGTTCATCAAAGTCTATGTTTACGAAAAGAATTTGAACGGTGTCGTTCTTATTCTCTTCGGTGACTGTATCATCTGAAGATAGACCTTCTGAAGGCAAGACCAAGTCAACTGCCGCCTCGACCTTTTGACTTTCATCTGGTATGGATTCAGAGGGTTTATCTTCAATGATAGGTGCTTCGACTGACCACAAAGGCGTGTCAGTCAGATTTTCAACTAGTGATGCACTCGGCAAGAGTTTCTTATATCTAGGAGGGATCTGTAGCGGTGAAGCAAGACAGTCATCCAGAACTCTTTTAGCTTCATCTAGGAACGAACAACAGTGGACGACGTGATTTCCTTCACACAGTTTACAAGGAAATTTACAATCCCTTTTCTGTCCAAATACTTCGCTTTCACTGGTTGATGGTGTACTTTCAGCACAATCGGAGGTTGATGACACTGGATTGTGTAAATGAGGAGACCAGTCCCTTAAGATCTGAGGGATGCAAGGACAATCTCGATGATAGTGGTGTCCTCTACAAATGACACATGGAGATTTAGGTTTAGATGGTGCAGTGTGAGGATTTTCGCTAGACGACGCATGGTTGCCCCCTTTTGCTTTTGGTTCCTTATTCTTCTTTTCCTTTTTCTCCTTCCGCTTCTTCTTCTTCTTCTCAATTACTTGATCTTTTGCTTTACCAGCTTCATCAAGCGAAGAGGAAGGAGGAGAGGGAGAAACGGACGAAGTAGAAGGTTGGGGGGTAACTCTAGTGTCATCTAGTTGCTGACTTGGTTGTTCAGGAATTACGGTATTCTGAACGACAGAGGTAGAGAAGAGCCATACGGGCAAACCAATCGTAAACCCTGGAAGTGACAATGTGGCCATATGGGGTGCACCAACATCTCCCAAGAGGAGAAAGGACTCGGATTTCCTCCAAGGGGAAATCCTTGGTTGGTAGACTCCATTTTTCTCAACCTAAATACCAACAAGGGAATAGTGATGTTATTCTGATTAAAATAAATTTTAGATGCTTTGACAGAACTTGTTTTTTCAATTTTTAAGAGTCGAGAAAAAACAAAAGATGGCTCTAGTCACCTCCGATTTTTAATGAGCCTGAAGTGACAAGTGCTCAGATGGACCTTTTCCTTTAAGGAGCCTGAAAAGGAATGAAAGAGACTACTATGGAAATATAGACAGAGGGATTACCAAACCAATCACAAAGCTGCAGAATATTTTTTATGGTACGGCAGTCAATCTTCCCAAATGTTGTGTTCAGTGGATTGAATTAGATCAGGCAGCAGACACGGCTTCCTAAGGATAAAGGATATAACTTATTGTGGTCTTCCAATATATACTCGATGGTACATGGGAGCACAAGTCCGTACTGGCACTTGTCGTCTCAAAGAGGAGGAATCACCCAACCAACAATGGAAGTGATAGTTACCAGGCTTTACGACGCCGGCATACGTCTCTAGCCTAGACTTTTAGATGTTGTGCGTTAGGTTCCAAAGTATTTTTAGGTTCATTAAATTTATTTTATAGTTGATTTTGTTTAAGAAATTTTCCTTTCAGGTTCACCGCATGATGTATATATACAATTCCTAAAATGCAGTCTAAGATGATAAACAATGGTTTAATCTTCTTTTGCAATGAAAATCCTAGCTACTAAGGAAAGAGAACTAAGGGTCTTTCAACAAAGAGCACAGAGCACACACTAAATGCACTATCCTAAATCAAACCAATAAATAGTCTAAATGCAAATGCACATGCATGTATTTGTTTTCAGCCTTCTTAATGTGTGAATGACAAGAAGAATGCTAAGTGCAAATCTAAATTATCTTTCCAAAGCGACAATACTAACAAATTTCTTTTCAAAATGAAGTGAAGATAAAGACGACACTTTTGCAATTTCGAATTGAAAATTGTTTTCGACACTTGAAAAACTACTAATTCAAATCACATACAAGAGTAACAGTATAATCGACTATCAAGAACAATGGGATTCTCTTCTATGACTGAAAACAACACTTGCGACACTTTCAGATCAAGAAACGACAGCGTAATTATGCTACTTCTTTGTAAAAGAGAACTGAAAATGGTGCACAATACATAAAAACATTTACAGTTCTTTGCACAATGGAGGCAGAATGATGAAAAGGAAGGGGGTTTCCACAGAGATATACTGACCACAGACAGCAAAATTCCTCAATATATCTGAAAAGAGTGAAGAAAAACCAAAGTCTAAAGGAAAAATTAACCTTCTCTAAGCATTGCACCTATTACACAGGGAATCCAGTATGCATCTCACCTACTGCACATGGGAGGTGCGATGCATAAAGACTGCCTTGAAAAGAGGGTGTGATGGTACCAATGCAAGACTTTTACCTAGTCTTTGGTCACAATTTGCAGTTCAATTCAGGGATTTAGGCCGAGCAAGTTATGTTCAGTAAATATAAATCACAGGGATTGATCTAAGGAGGTTACTAGAGCCACCACTAGGGCAATTAGAGTGTTTGCAGATCTATTGTTCAATTTATAAATAAAACCCGGAGATAGACTGAAGCAGCATTGATCTACTTTGCACTTGCATAGCAAATGCAGTTCGAAGGATAGCTGGCATGACTTCAGGCTCCGTCTATAAGTTCATAAAACAAACAAATATATACTAGCAAACAATCTATTCGCTCCCCAGCGGAGTCGCCATTTTGTTACCAGGAATAGTGTCCACTTGGAGCTGTTATTCCCACTAAGATTGGTAGCTATCTTAGAAACAAACAAGTTAAAACTACTTTCACTTTCCTTTATGATAAATAGATAAGAGGGGAACAAAGGACACCAACCTCAGTCTTGCGCTTGGTTCCTTGCCTTGTTCCTCTCCTTTCTGATAGATCTTCGCCGCTTCTTCTTCGTCTACCTAGATTCAAAGAGCACCTGTGGAGTCAAAGCAGCATAATACTATTGAAGAACAGAGATCTACAGTCATAAACAATACAGGACCAGATATGTATCGACCACACAAATTCATATACAATCAATCATACAAGAATGTGGAGGAAAACTTGAATAGATTTATTAATATCAAGATTAGAAAAGAGGATTACAACCAATTGTTCTGACCTAGCATCATCCTCCAACAAGAAATCCCTTCTTCACCTCATGTAAATCTTAGATCACCCAACATTGTGATGTTACACCAAGAAACCAACAACACTTCTCTACAAGATACAAGATTCCAACCTCTGGATCTCTGAGATGAGGGATCCATATATGGATGATTGTAGGGGGTGAGTCAGCTTCTGGGTTTTTGATTAGTGTCCTCTCTCTGATAGTTCTTGATTCCACTTGGAGATTGATGATCCCTTACTCATCCCTAGGTGAATTCAGAGAGGCAAGTGTCAGAGGAGAAGTTTCTGGAAGATTTTATGATCCTCCACCTCACAAACTATCTCTGCCATTTGTTCATTCTCGCCTATCGCACCCTACAGAAGGGCTTTCCATTATGCATCGTACCCTTTACACTGAGTAGGTGATATGCATTGCACCCTCTACACTGGGCATTCTGTATGGTCCAATTTTGAGCAGTTCTAAGCAGTTTTCTGTGGAGAACTTCTAGGATATGATGTAATCAGTTGACCTTGTTCTTTTAGGGAGTAAAGAAACACTTTTAGGGACTTAGGAGCCTTTGCTTTATGGACATTTATGATTGGGGTTGCAGTGCCCAAAAATGTCTATAACACATTGGTTCATTTATTGTCTTGGAAAGTCTCATCAAGTTCTGGGTAGTAACCCGGATTCTAGCCTCAAAAAGGTGGCATCGATTTCGTGGTCTCAGGCACATGAACTGGCTGAAAAAGACTACAGCCACACCCTTGCAGTGGTTATGCATGCGACTAGAGGCCTACAGTCACATGGATGAAGGCTTGTACATGTAACTAGGATTCCATATCAGTGAAAAGGAAAGTTAACTTAGGGTTTCAATAGATGGAAGGGTGATTTATCCCTTGGGGTTCCTGTAGCACCTAAGGAAAACTGGTGAGATTTTGTTTTGTCAATTCCACTTCCTTAAGGTGATCTAGGAGGTTTAATAATATAATATCAACTGTTTGTCACATATTTACTGAGCTGGACCAATAAACTTGGGTAAGTGTGGGAGGATGGTGTTACAGTTTCAATAAGTCCCAATTTGTATCTTCCTCGGGAAATTCACAAAAAAGGTGAAGTAATTAATCAAATAAATTCTAAACTGATTCTTTAGGCTGGATTCTTAATTGATTAATTATTTTAAGAACATATCAATAATCATACCTATTGAAGGCTTGATATAGCTCCTAGAGGAAATGATGAAAAGAATGGATGGAAGTAGATTGTACAGTATGACACCATCAATTAACACAACCAACAAGGGTGGTGAAGAATGACACACATGCAAAATATTGATCATCAATTTCATAATATTCACAAAATTTAATAAAATAATAAATGTTCTCGGTTATGGACATTTCATCCTCACCATCAAACTTCAATTGGGACAAGTGATAAAGAGGCTCATCGGGGATTAAAAGTTTAAAATGGGATAGGTTATAAAAACACCCTGGGAGTATGATTTCAGGATGAGCCATTTAAGATAAGAGATATTCAAAACAGACTCAATAAGCAAAACTTGTCATATGGCCCTCCTTCTAGTTCCATTTTTTGATGATGCTAGAAATTTGTCAACCAAGGGAGTCTCCCTAATGTGAATTCCCAATTAAACCTCACACCATTTGGAATAGGAGCCCCATCCATAGTATTGGCCTAGTTTCCATATAAAAATTATATATTTTCCTTGGCTTTAGCTGTCATCAAGAGAGAGAAGCATGTATGTGCCTTTGTGGAAGTAAGTGTTCCTAGTGAATATATAATTGCAAGTGTATCAAGGTTCTTCTACTCCAGAGGGAGGAAAGTTGAGCCTTAAGAGAGAGGTAATATTACCACACTAGTATATGCACACACAAGAAAATATAATTGCCAAAAATAAAGAACAATAGTCCACATAGATGTGACGATTGTTACAACCATTACAATAGATATTTAATAAGATAAGCACTAAAATAACCAAAATAGTTCAACTACTTTAGTACAAGTGAAGGAAAACATGAATCATAAACATTCACATAAAAGTCTTACAAATATTCACAATCCATGCATGAAAATTTGTTGGCCATCAGGCTTCATGTATTAATTAAAATTCCCAAGATACAAGAATACAACAAACATCACTAGCTCCAATAGTGGATCATTGGAGCCATGACTTGCTCCCCAAAATTACTAACTTTGTCTCTCTGCTACCTTATTGGAGAAGACAAGATGAAAATTCATTTTGTTGTACAATGAGGGTATATATGTAATAAGTGGAATGATCCGTCACCTCCCTTCTGACACTAGGAGTGCCCTCATGACTGTTCAAATTCTCTATGACCTTTTGACTTCCTACATGATTTTGACATTACATGAATGACTCTTGGACTTCCACCCTACATTATATTTCTCCATTATAAAATTTACATAATCCAAAAAATGATGTGGCACATGATGACTCATGACACAACATAACATGACATTAATGACATGGACTACATGATGATGTGGCAGTATCAATTCACTCTTTTCTGCTAGTTTCTTTGTGTCTTCTCGATAAATAGAACATGATCATTTCTTTCTCCTCCTCGTGACTTGAAGATAGGGAGTCTTCAATGTGGTCTTGATATTTTGTCTTCTGTTGTAATCTTGTGTTCCTTCATCTTCTTGTCTAATGATCATCCAGTTTCTTTAGCTCCATAGGTGTCTCTTAGCATGGTGTCCTTCTCCATCTCCTTTATCATCATCCTATCATAGCATGAAAGAATACATGCTACTACAATCCACTCATGACAAGACGATATTAGTCTAATAAACCCCTAATACAACATGCTTCATGAAATCACTTGTCGCAGTTGGAATCGATGACTGGTCGAGCGAGTGACTCAAGAATTTTGCAGTTCCAAAGGTCAAGGTGTGGGACTAAGGCTTGAGATTGCACAATCCACAGTTCTGGAGGCTTGGGTGAGGAACTATATAGTTGAGGGACTCGAGAGCTCAATATGGAGGCTTTATGCTTGAGATTGCATAACGCGTAGTTCTGAAGTCCTAGGTTGATTGACTACACAGTTGAGGGACTCTTGAGGTCAAGTTTGAGGCTTAAAGTTTCCCAGTGCACAGTTCAAGAGGGACAGGGGCTAAGTGATTGTGCAGTTTAATAGGTCAAGGTCGAGGCTTGATGCTTGATATTGCACAATGTGCAGAGAAGGCTGGTTGAAGGCAAGGATCGTGTAGTTCTAGAGCTCAAGGGATTGTACTGAGGATTGAGATTGTGCATTGAGTAGTTCTAGAAGGAAAAAATTGTGCACTGCATTGTGCAAAGATACAAGTTTCTTGCTTTAGGGCTAAGACTTCACAATGCATAGTTTAGACTGGCTAAAGGCGTCTGGGTGGTCCAGTCATAGATTTTTCCAAATTTGACTAAGTGTTGGATCAATGAGAGGAATATAAGAAAAATTACAACTCTAAACATGACCACACACTTAGATGACTTGACAACACAACATGGAACACTCAGAACACATGAACAACATCCTTTACTCAATGCAACAACTTTGCGACAACCTACACCAAGTGCGACACCAAAGATATACTTTTTGATGACTGTGATGACACTTGTGCAATAGTGCTTGAAAATTTTGAAATGAGTGTGATACATGTTTCCATAGTAAGACCAACTCATTTACACAAAGGTTACCCCTTGAAACCACCAAAAATAGCTTTCGTGCATTTTGTGACACTCCACATGCTAAAAGACAACATCTACTATGTAAAGAGAAAATTGTGAATGACACTTGTGATACGTGAACAAAATTGAAAGTGACACATGACATAGTGAATATAACATGAAAATGACACTAATTAAAGTGAAAGAAATTGAAAGCGATAGTCGAAAGCATGAAAATGAACCTCGCAAAAGTGAAGGTGCGCAAAAGCGATAGTTTGAAAAACTCACCAAAATAGAAGTACAAATGCAACCAAAAGTGGAACATTGTCAATGAAAGTTCACACTAAATGTTGACATAGGTTGATTATTTCACAGGAATTGTCTTGATGGGTTGTACTATTCTTGTTCAAAATTGCATAAAATAATGTGCTCATGAACTTGTTGTGAATTGAGCATGTGTGAGAAAGTAACTTCGACCGATTAAGAAGTGACCATGAAATGACTGATCGAAAGATCCATGGTAGGATTCAAAATTGAAGTGTAGGTAAATTCTTGAGGGAGTTTTTCATAGCAGCAACAAAAACTCAAGAAGAGAGTTGAGAGAAACTCAAGTGTGAGATGTGTCGGGAAGTACTACTATGAAATTGGTGATGTAAATCTCCTGTGATCTTTTGTTGATTTTAAGTATACTTGTATTACACTAGGTTATGCCTTGAATAGTACTAGTGCTTTATTTTAATATTACCTTGTGTTTCTAGCCTCAATGGCCTACTAGGGAAAGATAAGAAGGAAAATAATAGGATAAAGAAAACTAACTAAATTAAAAAACCAACGGATAATTAAGGTGGACATGAACCGAGTCCACTTTAACAAAGGACAAGGATTATATTAGTCGTGAAGGTGGTGAGTTGAATTAGTTGGTAATGTCTGGTTGTGGCTTACTAATATCATGAAATTAAGACAATGCATAAAGAGAAGACCATTGGTTGTGAGCCATCATGGGGATAAGGTAAGGAAAGCTTCCTTGAAAATCAAAAAATAAATAAATTAAATAAAAATAAATAAAATTTAAATTTTAAAAAAAAAATAATAATAATATTTGAAATGATGATAGCAAGTATGATTACTGTGTGAATGTTATAAATAGAAAATTAGTTATTTTCAAACTGCGATAAATTTTTTGTCCACGAGACCTTACAGGTCAAAGGTAGTAAACTAACCTATTATAAATGAAGAGAGTAATATGTTGTGATCTAATATGGAAGAACAAAAATTATATCAGAGTAACATAATGAGTGTGTCGGTTTAGAGTATAAATACATAATAAAATGGATGCAAACTGCCCTTAAGGGATGAGGGTGGAAAAATATATACCACATGGAATAAAGTATAGCACAATGCAGAAGGTACCAAATGTTTGCATGTGTTACAACTAAATTTGAAATATAGAAATATAGAATATTGGTATCAAAAAAAAATATAATAGCAACATAACATGAGTATAACTATTCTATGTGTTGTAACATATGGTTGTGACTAAACTCCCATGGATATCAAGAGCGGATTTGGCCTTCAAGACTAATCAAAGTGAAAGAATTAATCATATATTTCCCTAGAAAAGAGATAGGACAAAAAAATGAAAATTTCAAAAGGAATCTTCTGTGATCTCCTTGAATGTGGATTGTCAACAATTGACTTATTCATAGTCTAAAACTTTAGTTCCACATATCGGAATAACTTAAAGAATTATGGCATAGACATAGCTAGTGACATTCTTAAGGAAAATAAGTGTGTGAAAATGGGTAATTATGTGTTATAGAAGAAGTTAAAGTTTAAAAGAAAACTCTATTAAAAAATCGTAGAGTGTTGGTAAGTCAGGATAGATATCATAATAATTATTAAAATCACAAAATGAATGAAACATTTTGAGAATATAAAAAGGCTTTAGAGAAACTGTTTTTAGTTTTTTTTTACATTTTTGAGTGGAGCTCTCATTTAATTCTCTCATACTCTTGCACACTTAGAGCATGCTTGGAGAACTCTAGCATTCACTTGGATTGGAGAAAGAAAGCAAAGGAAAGTAAGGGAGTGCAAGGGAACAATTGGATTTGCAACTACAGTAGGGATACTTGGCAGGTAATAGGTTACATGTGTGATTAACTAGCTGATTTTTGGATACATGGTATATGCATGTGATTCCTTGGTTATGACCTCTCATTGACATGGGGATTTTCCTGGATGGACAGTAGTTTCATCCTTACCTTGCCATTTCTCGAATAGCCATGGTGTTTTGATTTTCCCACTTATTTTTTCTTATTGGTTCTTAGGTTCTCTCTGGTTTTCGGCTAGAACAAACACTCTGGAAGCCCTGGAACATTTTCGATTGAGTTACTAGTTCCTGTAGTCATGATATGGACAAACACTTTGGATCCTTCATGGGTTGAGTTATTGGTCCTTGGAGTTGCGGTTGGAACAAATTCTCTAGAGTCCTAGAAGGTTATAGGTTGAGTTACTAGTTCCTAGATCCTTCAATAGTTTGGGTGGGACTTATTTGGTTGTTAGCGATTTTTAGACCATAGAGATGGAATCAATATGGTTTACGGTTAAGGTGGATTGGACTCTAGAAGCCCTGGTTTGGTTTTTTTTTTAGTTTATCTGATGAGATCCCGCATTCATGCATGGAATATGGCATGGGGGTGATTCGCTAAAAGAGAGATTTGGTTCAGCCTAATATATGGTCGGGTATTACATTGAACTCCCTCGCTTGTTTGAAATTTTCTTATGTTAATGAGAGTTATTTTCTTATTGTGATATATGATCACTTGTATTGATTATCATGTTGAGATTATGGCTGATTTTCCATTGTTTCTACTTTGGTGATATGTTGGTTATATGTTGGTTATATGAAGTATTCTATCTATGGATATTGACATGTTTTGATAATTTATTGAATGACTGATGAATGCATGGGATAACAAGTGTTATTGCAGCTTGCTAGAGGGGGACTAAAGCCTTCTTGGTGATTCTCAAAGGAAGTTTAGATCCCTATTATTAGATATGCATTCATGACATGTAGCTTACATGTTTATAATATGTTTGACGAAATGTCTATCATGGATTAACATGTCTAGGTCAAGCTCTTGTTCAATTTTTGAATGGTTAGCATTGTTAGAATCGTGTTTATGATTTTGGAAACTTACAGGAAGTTCTGGGCAATGGTCTAGGGACTACCCTAAAAAAATGGCTTAGATTTTGGAACCACGTGCATAGAACTAGAGGATTTGGGTCATAGCCACATGGAATCAAGCCTGTGAGTGCATTGATAGGCTTCCAACCACATGGTTGTAGTTTCAAGGGTGAGTTTATGGAGTTAGGTTAGATAAAAAGGGTTCCAGCTCAGGGTTTGATCACATCGGGTGGTTTTCCAGCTCTTGAGTGATCTGTAGTCCGTGTGGCATGTCAATAAGTGTTGAGTTTGTAGGCCCCACTTCTTTAAATGGAACTTTGAGGTCAGGTCATGTAATAGTGACACTCATATCATGTTTATCCTAGTGAGCTTATGAATTTGGGTAAATGTGGGAGGAGGCATTATAGGGTGGTATCAAAGTGAGGTTGTAGCAATAGACCTTGTGGTAGATGTGATTATTATGCATGAATTTTAGTTGTCAATATGTTGTTATGTATGCATTGTAAAGGTCATTATTTCATTTTGTGTCATCATCATGATGTTGACATGTTGATGTTATTCTATATCTATATCATGTTAATCTAGATTGATTGGTGCAGACGAAATAACCTCCCCTAAACTTCATGAAGGTATGATTTTAATTATGTTTATGTTTGGTTTATCTAACATAACATGTTGTCAGTAAGAACAAGGTCAAAGATGATGAGAAAATGTTGAACTTCAGTTCATGTTACTCTCCTTACAGATTATTTGAGCAACAAGGAGATGAGTATTCTCTCAATTTAGCAGATATATTGAAAAGTATTAAGGAAGAAAACAGAAGTTGCAAGGTAGATAATGACAAGATAATTGAGTCACGAGAAAGACTTGTTAGATCTCAAGGAAAGAAAGTAGAGGTTAATGCAGTGATCCTTCAGAGCTTATCAGATTTGCATAGATGTGGATAGCCAAGAATTAGTCATGAACAGGAGGAAAGAACTAATGGGGCATATGGTAAAAACAGAAGTTGCAAGGTAGATAATGACAAGATAATTGAGTCACGAGAAAGACCTGTTAGATCTCAAGAAAATAAGTAGAGGTTAATGCAGTGATCCTTCAGATCTTATCAGATTTTCATAGATGTGGATAGCCAAGAATTAGTCATGAACAGGAGGAGAGAACTAATGGGGCATATGGTAGCAGGGATTAGGATACAGGTTGGGTAGGGATGACATAGTCAGAGGTGGCATATGGTTGGATATACCTAACAGGAGAGGTAGTTCTTATAAATTTTATTCTAGTACTGGTTCATACAGACATCATGGTCATCACTGCCATCATCCTTATAGGAGGAGTGAAAAGCAGTACTTTCCATATGAGTTCAAGAAAGTTAAGCCTCCTATTTTTTATGGGGATGTGAAGAAAATGGAAGATACAGAAGAATGGATACTTAGGATGAAGAAGTTCTTTGAATTTCATGATTATAGAGGGAATATGAAAGCCAAGATAGCCATTTTCATTATCAATGGAAGAGCAGATGTCTAGTTGGAAAATGTTGAGTTGGCATAAGTTTAAAAGACTCTTCTGAAAGAAGTATTTGTCTGAGAGGTACTATGATGGAAAGGCGAAGGATTTTTATGAGCTAAAGATGGGATCTATGATAGGTGAAGAGTACATTACTAAGTTTCTAAAGTTGCTGAGGTTGTTGGGACGGGGTCTGCTAGGGTTAAGTTATGCTAAGTCTTAAGTCAAATTTTGATAAGATATTGTAAAGTCTTCCCATTTTTATGAGTGGAGTGCAAGTAACGTAGGTTGTTAAGAGTCAAAGGGGCTTTCAGGAAAGTCAAAACCCATTATTTTGTAAAGGGATGAGTTGTATTAAGCACCGCCCATGGTTCATGGACCATGTTAATGTAATGTAAAAACTATAAAATGGAGTCATTGAGGAGTCATTAGGAAGTTAAGTTAAGTTAAGTTAAATGTTATGATTGGTGTTTAGAGTTTGAAGTCTTCTTTTCTGTATTCAGGCAAAGGGGAAGGCTCCTGCTACTATGTACGCGGAGACCTTGGTAAGTCCGTAGCTGAGTGTGCGGGCCCCTACAGATGTGTGCATGAGGTCAGAAAAGTATACGTATTGAATATCTGGAATAATAAAGAGAATTTGAAGAAATTTTGTGTTTGAACTGTATACTTATGTGTTTTTTGTATTTATACTCAGTTGAGTGCCATTTGTCTGTAGGATTGTCTTAATTACACTGTGAAGATATGGATCTACTGTTATATGTTATTTTATGCATGATTAGACCCTTAGGTGAATCTCATAACCCTGTTTCATTGGAATTTGCTTTAAGTTTGGGGATTTTGAGGATAAGGGTTCACTAAGGTTAGATCATGCCTTAAACTGAAGAAATGCCTTACCCCCACATCACATAGCCTTCTGGATGTAGAAACCTGGTTCTAACATCCCCTAATACTACCTCGGGTGAGACTCTAGCCTGCGCTAAGTAGGTTATTATAGAAAGGGTCATTGGTGTAGGGATTTGTTGGTTAACATAGCTAACTCTGAACCTAGGTCTAAGCCCCCTCAAGCAAACAGAGGTATGTGTGAGGTATGTGCCATATCTTAAGGATGAGAAGACACAAGTCCAAAGATTCATCAATGGGTTGACTTTAGCATATAAATATCAGATTAAGTATGATGAGCCTCAACCATTAGAGGAATTCATTGGGAAGTTGAAGCATTGTTATGAGAAGTCTAAGTGTAAGTATGAGCCTCAACAGGATTAGAAAGGTAATGAGAAGACTAAATGAAAGTGGGTTAAGAAGCAAGGAAGACCTTGAGATGTAGGTGATAAGGAGAATGTAGCACCTTATAATAAAATCAATGTAGTTGATAGAGGACATGGATTTCAGTTTGAGGAGCAGAACAAAGGTAGTGACAGGAATCCCTTGTAGTGTTGGACTTGTAGTGGAGACCATCACAGGAGATATTGTCCAGAGCACCAGGGTGGAAAAATTCAGATTTATAGTGCTCAGGAGGCATAGAAAGTTGCAGATGTTGGTCAAATCATTCCTTGGATATATGCAGCAATTGATAATAGGTAAGTGAACCATCAAGCATCCATTATTGAGATGGAAGGTAAGCTCTATGATCAAGTTGTTTCCATTTTTATTGATCAAATATCTAATTATAGTTATGTTAGTCATGACTTGGTGGATAAGTGTGGCTTGAATAAAGAAGTGCATGAAGAGTCTTGGTTGGTGCAGTTGGCTATAGGGACCAGAAAAAGAGTTCATCATTGGCTAATATCTTGTGCATTTGAGATAATGGTATGCCTACATCAGCGCATCTAAATATGCTTCTTTTGGGATCATATAGTATGCTTTTGGGAATGGATTGGTTGTACATCATAGGACTAAAGTGGACTACTATGATAAGGCTATTGAGTGACTGGATGATGAAGGGGAAAGAATAGTATCACAAATAAAGAATAATCCTACATCAATAAGAATGGTTATAGCTATGCAAGAAAATCACAGTTGTAGGAAAAAATATGTATTCTTTGCAATTCATATTTCCAATGACAAAGGGAAGAATGTTGAGGATGATTAAGTTCTAAAGAGATATCATGTTTTGTAGTAGTTTTAGGATGTGTTTCGTATAGATATTTCAAAGTTACCCCCTCATATGGAAGTGGATCTCTTTATTAAGGTGGTATTAGGAACAATGCTAGCATCAAAGGAACCTTACAAGATGAGCACTCCAGAGTTAGTAGAATTGAAGTTTCATCTTAAGGAGATGCTTGATAAAGGATACATAAGGACAAGCATGTCACCTTGGGGTGCACCAGTGTTGTTGGTAAAGAATAAGGAAAGTACTCTCAGGTTGTGCATTGATTATAAGTAGTTGAACAAGGTGACCATTAATAACACGTATCCATTGTTATGGATTGATGACTTGTTTGATTAGTTGAAGGGAGTAGCAATGTTCTCCAAGATTGATTTGAGATCGGGATATCATCAAGTGAGCATTAAAGAAGAAGATATCTACAAGATTACATTATGTACTAGGTATCAACATCATGAGTTCATAGTGGTTCCTTTTGGTTTTGGTGATGCTCTGTCTACTTCCATGTGTTTGATGAATAGTGTTTTGTGTTCTTATCTAAAAAATTTTGTGATAGTATTCATTGATGACATATTGATATATTATGAATGAGAAAGAGCATGCAGAACACTTGGTAGCAATGTTGAGTCTTTTGAGAGAGCATCAGTTGTATGCCAAGCTTAGCAAGTGCATTTTCTTTCAGATTGAATTTCATTACTTAGGACATGTTGTTTCCAAGGAAGGGACAGCAGTGGATGCAGAAATCATTAGAGCTATCATGGATTGGCCATCTCATAGGAATATGGATGAGGTCATATCATTCATGGGACTGAGAAGATATTACAAGAGGTTCATCAGGAACTTCTCATGGATTGCCTATCCTAGTACATATTTGCAGTGAAAAGGAAAGAAGTTTAAATGGACTGAGGAGTGTGCAACTAGTTTTGAGCAGTTGAAGCAATTTCTTGCAAATGTTCTAGTCTTAAAGATTACAGATCCTAATAAGGAGGCTATGGTATGTATATATTCTTGCAAGAATGGACTTCGTGGAGTCCTGATGTAGGAAGGATGGGTGGTATTCTATGAGTCAAGGAAGTTGAATGAGCACAAGAAGAACTATGTGACTCGTGACCTTGACTTGGTATATATTATTCATGCATTGAAGAGGTGGAGACATCACCTTCTTGGCAGGAGATTCATCTTGATGAGTGATCATAATGGATGGAGGTATTTGTTTGACCAACCTAATATAAATGCTAGGAAGGCTATATGGTTGGCTACTCTTGATGAGTTTGACTTCAAGACTAGATACATTAAGGGTAAGGAGAATTGAGTTGTAGATGCTTTCGGTAGGAGAGTGCAGGAAAATAATAGTGCATCAATGAGTTCTTATGAGACAAGTTTCTTGGAGGAGATCTTGCAGGAAGGGTAGCATGATGATAGTACTAAAAACTGAGGCATAGATAGGGATGAGGAGTATCACCTCATATCAAATGGCTTGGTGAGATTTAGGAATAGAATTTATGTTCCAAATGAAAATGAGCTCAAGAAGATTATCAGGAGGGAGTTTCATGTCAAGCAGTATTTAGGTCACTTGGGATACCATAATAATTTGACAGTCATCAAGAAGTTCTATTATTGGCCAAATTTGAAGAAATAATTGGTTGAGTTTGTTGCTACATGTTTGGACTATCAGGAGGTGAAAGCAAAGTGTAAGCATCCAACAAGTTTATTGCAGCCTATTCTGATTCCAAAATGGAAATGGATCATTTCCATGAACTTCATTAAGATTCCTTGAAGATGAGTCCATTTGAGGCTCCCTATGGGTAAATTTGTAATACTCAATCATCTGGAGTAATCCAGTGAGTAGGGTGTTGATTGGACTGAATGTTGGTTGAGATGAAGTAGGAGATACAGGTTATTAATAAGAATTTGAAGGCGACATAGGACAGGAAGAAGAGTTATGTAGATCAACATAGATCATTCAAGGGTTTTCTGGTTGGAGAATATGTGTACTTGCGCATCAAGCCTAAGAGGAGATCCTTGAGGATTATATCATGTGGTAAGTTGGAAACTCGGTATTATGGGCCTTTCAAGATCCTTGAGAGGATTGGACCAGTAACATACCGACTTACACTACCACCAAAAGTGAAAGTCCATTTGGTACCAAATGTAAACTTCTTTATCGCCTTTCCTTCAGTATCTGTGACTTTCAGGTTCTTTATCTTGTACAATCTAAGGTTATTTGTTCTTCATAGGAAGTATTGGCCAAGGTGCTTTTTTTCTTATTGTGCAATGTAGATGATAACCATGTGGCAAGATGATATGACACTTCTTTCATGAAGAGATTTTCAGTCACATGCTTTGGAAAAAAATGCGGTGGCTTCTCTCCACCAACACTCTAAGGAAGGTGCCATCTAGTGAGGCAAACTAATTTGCAAACTCTAATATTGCCTCCATCTCCCAAGGTAACATGCAAGGTGATTCTTCCTCAAAAATATCATCATGTATAACGGGATGAGGAAGTGGTCAGTTAGCTTCTCCATAACCATCCAATGGTTGCAATCTGAGAGTAGCTTGTAGTGGATGTGCACAAAAAGTTCTTGAGGTGACCAAGCCTAGCTCATACCAGGGAATGTGTTATGTGCACAGATTTCATCCAGTAAATATGCAGAGATATAAAATATAACTTGCCTACCCTTGGGAGGATTCCAGGTGTTAACTACAAGGATTCTTAATTGTTCATCCGACAAATCTAACTAGTTGAGTGGCTTCCCATTGTTCACAACCTGATTCAAAAGGACTTCCCACCCTCCCAGAGAGGTCTTTGGGTTCTGCTCACCATGAATTCTACAAACTAAGATGATTAGCAGCTGATAATGCCTCCTGATAGACCTTGTCTTATATGTGTTGGTGGGTATTTGTCAAAACTTTGATGGTTCCTTCACCCAACTCTTAAAAACATCCCTCGTGACCACATAGCTATTGGTGACATAGAAGAGTGAGTCCATGCATGTTTTTGGCTCAATAAAATGGTACATATGTCGATAATCCGCTACTAGAAAAGTAGGAAGTTTGCATATGCTAGAATTTCTCAAATTCATGGTCTTCATGTCAATATGTGAGATAATCTAGCTAAGGACATTTGCACATGGGAAGGTTGGATATCTGCATGCAACCCTATGTAGTTGTGATCACTAGACATTAATGTATACCTTCTGATCCTCTAGATTTGTTTGTGATGTCCTTTACTGAAAAAGATTCATTTACTTTCTGCCATGTAAGATATGAATCTTTTTCTACATACAGTTGAGTGTCCAAGTATACTGGCAAGTTTACTAGCGTTTTCTCAATTGCTTACCTGGTATTGCTTTTAGTTGTGTCTTTTGAAGAATTTATCTTAGGTGTCATGGTAATATTGGCTGCTAAAGAGAAGTGCTCAACAACTATGGTACTTTTGGGACAGAAAATGCACTCATGGCAAGCTAATAATTATCATTTTGCAAATCTATCTTCACAGCGGGATCGGGTAGAAAACTGGTGCACTAGTGAGAAAAATTGTGCAGTTTTCTTGGGAAAGTGAGGAGACATGGGTGTGGGAACTACACATTGCATAGGCCCAATAGCCAAGGTGTAGTCTGAGGCTTAAGATTGCGTAATGCAGGGTCCAGCCTGGGCAGTGACTGGAAGAGACTATGCATTGTGCAGTCTTAGCAGCCAAGGGGCAGACTGAGCCCTAGAACTGCGCAATGCACAATTGGGTGAGCCTGTACTATGCATTGTGTAGTCTTAGAGACCAAGCCTTAGCTTGAGCTTTTGGATTGCGCAATTCCCAGCTAGGAAATGTGAAAATTGGCCAAGGAAAGCGTGGATCTGCCTAGTGGAAGTGTGGGAAACAAGCATATCTATGTGTTGATGCGAGTTTGAGTGCAGATATTCCTAATTATAAATGAATCAATGTGAATCAAGTGTAGAAGCTTAAAAAATAGAAGAAAAAATAAATGTGCAAGGAGATTCATTGAAGCGATGATTGTCGATGTGCAAAAAGAAGGAAATCAATGCGACACTTGTGAAACGAAAACAAAAAACTAAAACAACACTTCTACAAGCTAATGCAAGTTAAAATTTTAGCAACTATGTAGAGAAACAAGAGAAACAACACTCATAGAAGTGAAACGACAAAAAGATACAGAAAAAGCGGCAAAAGATGACAAAAGAAAAACTCACCCGGAAAAGCGACAACAACTGCACCAAAGGTTCCTTGATCACCTCGGGAATGCTAGAGATCCAAGATCAAATTTCCAAATGAGTTCTATAGGTGTCTATTAAATAGATTTGGGTAGATTGGGATTTATGACACGCATGCCTAAAATCAAGAAAAAAAGAGACACTTGGTAAAAATTTCTAAAAATAGTGATTGTGCCACCTTCGGGAAACTAATGATGAATCCCTACTTTCTAGGGATTGCTTTTTTTATACTTTTTCGTTTTCGGGAAAATTTCCATGCACACTAATGCGAAAGATTGCGTAATTATAGGGAACTAGGAAACTTTCTCGCTCAGTGCATTGTGTAGATTCTAATCTCATTGATGTATTGTGCAATGCATGGGCTCAATGCTAGTATGCCTTCCATGATTACGTAGTTTATGAGCTCAAGGAAGAACTTCCAATCTGGATTGTGCAATTCCAATTATCAAGGCTAGCTTGCCTTCATGGATTGTGGAGTTTCTGGAGGCAAGCCCATAACTATTATAAGGCCAAGGCAGGAGGTTAGCTCGTGACTTAGAAAGATCAGCTAAGTGTAAAAACAAGCAAACAAAAGCATAGATGAAAGGGATAAGTCTTAATCAAAACATGGATACTTGACGACAGTTAAAGGTAAGCTCATGTCAATAGAAAAGAAGGTTCCAAAATAAAATCATAGGGAAAATTTTGGAGGGTGGTTGTAGCTGCTAAAACACTTGGTTACACACTAGTAGAAATCCAGCTTTCAGCATGGTCTTAACTCATGCAAAACAAGTATAACTCTTTAGGAGGTATAACTCTTGTTCATCGATTACCATAGCTTTTTCACTTAGCTTGTGTTAAATATATAATCCCTACCATTCTCTTCATCGGCAACACACTAAACCAAGCCAAGTCAGTGTAGAAATTCTGATTGTAGATTAACCTGATTATGCAATATATCTAAAGCAAAATACTTAATATACTTCTACAATCAAACTTACAGAAGCTTAATAGATTTGAGCAAGATCAAGCTGAAAAAATATAACCAGAATCAGAATCAATACACATGAAACACAAAAGAATACTCAGGGGAAAGCCTCAACTAAAAACCCCACTATCTGTATTATCATACAAGGTGGAAATACATCAAGATTACACAAAGCCTTAGCTCCCACAGCCAACCAACTTTTAGTACAATCCTCTTAGATGCTCAGAAGTAAACAAGGCTTCTCACAAACCTTCTCCTCTACCCTCCAAGCCTCCTATTTCCTTGCATTGTTTCTCCTGGGTGATCCTACTATTACCAAGTGTAACATTGATCACTCACACTGATCTCACACCCTGTAAAACAGCACAATCCTCAAGGAACCATTGTTCCTTCTACATGGATGAGTTTCCTTTAAAGGAAAATTCCTCCAACTGATAGTACAATGTCCCTTTCTTTAATCCCAATTGGGCCTTTGTCTGAACTGACATGCATGAGTTATTTATGAGAGAATATTTAGTTATCTGGAGTAAACTAGTTTCATGCATGCATGCATTAACTAACTGAACTCACAATCAGTTCCACAAACTTTTTGGAACTAATTTAACTGGACTTAACTTAGTTAACTAAGCTAACTAATTACAACTCAAATAAAGCTCATCCTTATCTTCTTAACTAAGGAATAACTTCCTCAATCAAAGGGATAATTGTTGCATGACTTCACAAAGACTTCATGTTTGAATTTCTCCAACTAATTAACTCAAGATGAATTAATTAATTATTTTTCAAACAGGTGGTGAGACTAAATTCGAATTTTAATTCTAAATTTTAATTCAAGGACAAATTAAAATTGGAATATCCTGAAATGCTATCTATAGCAATGCTATTTTTAGCATTTCTATTTTTAGCATTTCATGTTGCTATTTTCAACACTCCCTCTCAACAAGAAAGGAATTCAACTCAATCCCGATCCTAAACCTTTGGAATGTTCTGCATGCAGCACTTCTCTCAAGTGTTGTTTCTCCAACAGCTCTAGAAACAAAAAAAATATCCAACCTGAATCATAATGATGCCTCTGTCATCAAAGTCTCTGACTATTATTGCCTCTGTTGACTGAAAACTCTACACCTCTGAGCTCTTCAGTATCTGACTTCTCTAGCCTCTGTCACTTTGATCTCTAACTGCATCAATCACACTAATTCCTCGTGCTACATCTGTGTTGTTTTTGGTCCTATCTCCCAACATTACATCCACACTGCACCTCCTCTCATCATGTTGAATCGTGTTTCCCACTATTGCACTACAACACATTTACTGAGAAGTAAGTAATTGATCTCCCAACTAACCTCCCTATTGGGCTAGAAACACCCTCTAATGCTGAAGCTCCCTCTGTCGCTCCATCCGCATCTATCTCTACCCACTCAGCTAGTCCTACTACTCCTTGTTGGGTCTCCCGTGGCAAGGTCTAATCAAAGAGGTTGGGTACCTCAAGGATCCTACCCCTATTTCAGCTTTCATGGGACTATCACTTCACACTACCCCACCTCACACATGAAGGTATGCACTGCATGTGATCCCTCTGCTAACTTCTTCAATTGTGGCTCCTCCACAATTGTCTGAGACTTCTTCTGGCATTGCATGTTGAAAGGTAATTAACTCTCCCTCTCAATCACCAAGTCTCTAACATTTTCCTTTCTCCTCAAGGCTTTTCATGCATCTTGAACCTTAAGAGCATACAGGTTCTGTACCCGTGAACCGATCTATTTCACCCATCCCATGGTGATTTATCTAAGGAAAACCTTTCCCTTACTGAAGAAAACATCATAGCCTTTGTCCTCCAACATCACGATCGATACCAAGTTCTTCTTCAGTCCAGGCACATACTTCACATTTGTCAAGGTGATATAAGCTCCATGCTCCCTCTTAAAAGTAATCGTGCCCACTCCTGAAACACTATACCTTTCATCATCACCCATCTCTATGAGTATCTTGAGGTCTTTCTCCTCGAAGGTACTGAATAAACTTTTATCGTTGGTCATGTGGAATGAGGCTCCACTGTTAAGAAACCAAACACAACCCATCATCGAAGACACCATGCATGCGATGAGGGTGAAGTCCATCTTGAACTAAGAGGCCAATGCCTCACCTTCAGATCCTTCTGAGGATCCTTTCTTGGACTTCTTTGATGGGCAATTAGTCGCATAATGACCCATCTCATGACAATTAAAGCATCTCACTTTAGATTTGTCACCCTTCTTCCCTCCATGAGAAGAACTCGATTTGGGATCATAATCCTTCTCCTTCCCTTTCCTTACCTTACATGCTAAGACTAGACTTTCTTCATCCTCCTTGGATGAAGAACCATCTCGTGCGTTCCTCCTAATCTCCTCCTGCATGAGATCTGACCACAATCTTTCCCAATCTGACAATTCCTCTCTTCCATTCACAGAGTACTAGTAGCTATGCCAGCTCTTAGGAAGACTAAGAAGAGCAAGACTCACCATATCATCATCGAATATCGTTATTCTTACACTTCCAAGCTCATCTCTGCAGGTGGTGATCTTGTTCAAATATGTAGAAATAGTGTTGCCCTTTTCACACTTGATTTTCCGAAGCTTGTCCTTTAGCGCCAAATTTCTTTGGTTGTTATTGTTCTGATATAGGTCCTTCAATGTCTTCCACATTGAAAACGGAGTCTCCTTCCCATGGAGACTCAAGACAATATGGTCTTGAACTCCCTCCAGGATGATCTGTCTCACCCTCGCGACACACTCCTTCCATTCAGCCAACTCTTGTGCATTAGCTGCAGCTGGCTTGGGAATTTCTTGATTAATGAAATCCTTCAAACCATTGTCTTCTAATACCACTTCCATGCAATCCTTCCATGCTTTTAATTCGAGCTACCATCCAAGGCATACTCATCTCAAGCCATAGAACACCATTGACCAACTGGAAGTATGAGATGAATTAGATTTGTAACTTCAATCCCGAACTTCAAACTTCGAATTTCCCTTCTCAGTATACTGTTCACATCTTTGATCACCTTTGCTCCGATACCATGTAGAAATTTCTCTATAGATCAGCTAGCTCTGATACCATGTAGAAATTTTGACTATAGATTAACCTAATTATGCAATATAACTAAAGTAAAATACTTAATCTACTTCTGCAATCAAACTTGTGGAAGCTTAATAGATTTAAGCAAGATCAAGTTGAACACATATAACCAGAAGTAGAATCAATACACTTGAAACACAGAAGAATACTTAGGGGAAAGCCTCAGCTAAAAACCCCACTATCTATATTATCATACAAGGTGGAAATACATCAAGATTACAAAAAGCTGTAGCTCCCACAGCTAAAAGCTCTCAGTACAATCCTCCTAGATGCTCACAGGAAAACAAGGTTTCTCACAAACCTTCTCCTCTGCCCTCCAAGCCTCCTATTTCCTTGCATTATTTCTCCTGGGTGATCCTATTGTTACCAAGTGTAACACTGATCACTCACACTGATCTCACACCCTGTAAAACTACACAATTCTCGAGGAACCCTTGTTCCTTCTGCATGGATGAGTTTCCTTTATAGGAAAATTCCTCTAACTTATAGTACAATGTCCCTGTCTTTAATCTCAACTAGGCCTTTGTCTGAACTGACGTGCATATGTTATTTATGAGAGAATATTTAGTTATCTGGAGTACACTAGTTTCATGCATGCATGCATTAATTGATTGAACTCACAATCAATTCCACAAACTGTCTGGAACTAATTTAACTGGACTTAACTCAGTTAACTGAGCTAACTAATTACAACTCAAATAAAACTCATCCTTATCTCCTTAACTAAGGGATAAATTCCTCAATCAAAGGAATAATTGTTGCATGACTTCACAAAGACTTCATGTTTGAATTTCTCCAACTAATTAACTCAAGATGAATTAATTAATTATTTTTCAAATAGCTGGTGAGACTAAATTCGAATTTTAATTCTCAATTTTAATTCAAGGACAAATTAAAATTGGAATATCCTGAAATGTTATCTATAGCAATGCTATTTTTAGCATTTCTTATTATTATTTTCAATAGTCAGAATAAGTTGTTTTTATTGGGAAGGAGGAGTATATAGATGCAAAATTGAAAATAAATTTCAGAGTCTTAGTTTTCATCTTTGGTGTTGCTCCGCTGCCAGCAGACCTGAACAGTACTTCGGCGGAGTCACTTCAGGAACACAAAAATTGCTCCACAGCGAGAGAGGCTCGAAAGTAGATAGTGGAGTTATTTGCTTCAAATATCTTTGTATGAGGGTCTTTCTCCTCTTTTTCCTTTATTCTATTTTTTTCATTTTTTTCATTTTTCATAAAACTTTGCATAAACACTTATTTATTTAATGAAGCGGAAGAGGGATCCCGACTTATTGAGAGAATAATAGGTTTCCCGTTTAGAGAACGATATTTATTTATACCTTTGACACACTTGTTAAGAATTTCCTCCCCTCCTTACTCTACTCGACTTAACTGATAAAGATTAACCGCAAATAAAAGACCAATTAGAGTAGGCAGCACTAGTTATAATTTCAAGCATCATGATTCCACTATGGTTTTCTCCTAAAGGAATGCATTTTCCATCAAAGTATCATCGACTAAAAGAATGAAAGACTCATGCAAAGAGAGGGAATAAACAGATAGCAAAGAGTTGACAGTAGCACAACTTCCTCATGAACTTCACCATGCTTTCTTTGAAAACCAAACAAGGTCTCATGCAGAAGCTATTCTACAAGCGAAATAAAATAAACAAAAGAAAAGAACAGAGTGGAAATTAAATCAAAGTAAGCAAAATGAGTTGAAACAACAAATAAAAACAAACAACTACTCCTACTCCTAACCTAATCAGAGAATAGGCTAGACTCATGTAAAATGAAACTTTCATTGTAGCCACTAATGCATTGGCTAGCCTATGTAAGCGAGGGAATTCATATCAAGAAAGATATGAAATACTAAACATAAACAAAAAAGATAATACAATACATACCAAAATTTTCAAAGTTTGATACTGCATGCAAAAGAGTATGAAATAAAAGCACATGCTAGGAAATATCTGAATGCATTATGGTGTTTAGACACATTGCAACTTGAAGATATGCAACAACAAACTTTTAAACTGTAGAAACGGGAGAACATGAAAAAAAAGAAGAAAAAATTCATTTTTCAACTGTGTTTTCCAAGTATGACTCATCTAATCACTGAGTGATAAGATCATGTAATGCAGATGGAGGATTCAAAAATTGTGAGAGAGATTGATTTTTAATTGTGCAGTAGAGTGATGAGAAACCTTGAAAGACACATCAATGTTTTGATTGGAATTAGAACCGATATCAATACTGCAAGAACCTGACATAACCATTAGCTCAGAGTAAAGTACCTCGAAATCTTGAGAAGTTCTAAATCATTAGAAGGTAGATCATCAAAGATCGGTGGCTTAGAAAGATCAACAACAAAAAAATCAGAATCATGATTAGATGAACGAGTGAAAATATCATCGATGACCATGATCTGAAAGTTCAATATCAAAAGTAGATGCATCCTCACGATCTGATGAATCATAAAGAGCGGAAGATGGGAAATAATATATTTCACCCTCTAATTCTTCAAAACGATGAGATGATAGATTGGGGAGATTTAAAAGAGAATATTTTTCCTCTCGACACTCGGATGAAGAATTGAAATTCCACGAGTTTTAAAAATGATCAGAAGTAATAATATCATAAAAAACTAAATCTTCACAGGATTCCATAGGAATGAAAAAATCATGAAAAATGTTAGGATAATGGGTAAGAGGTCGAAAGGAGAAAAATCAAACTTCATCACAAATTCTTGTTCAGATGTGGCCTCCCACACATAGTCATCGTAAATGATATCACAAGTTTTCTACGGAACACCAACTGCATCTAGAGCTTGATCCTCTTGAACATTCATCGAAATATTCAAAACGGGTGAACACAACAACTCACAATCCAGAGGACCCAATGAACTAAAGGATGGAGGACGAAGAGATAACACTTAATCACAAACATCATATTCACAGTCCAAACTTGTGCTGGAATTTTGAATATGTGGGGTTGGAGAAGATGGTGGTAAATTGGCGAATGAACTCTCAAGTTCTCCCACCTCAACCTGCAAAACTGGAGATGTTTTATTAGAAAGAGATGAAGAGTCACTCAGAACAACAACTTCGTCTCTCATAGATTTTAAAGCTCTAATGATGCAGTTTGTTGGGCAACTTTCAAAATATTCATATTCATGCGGTTTCATCGAAATGTGAACAAGAAATTTGAATTTATCTTTCATTAAAGGCCAATCAACATCATCTTTAGAAAATTCAAATAAAAAATGAATGCAATGATCATGAAAAGCATCAATAGATTCATTAAGTGCTTTTCGCAATCACATAATTTTCTTGAACACAGTTTTGTAATCATAACCATCAAAGGCACGGAAAATTTTTGAGGCAAGATGTTTGAAAGTGTGTATGGAAGCAACAGACAATATGTAACACCATTCCCTTACGTGCCCTTCGAACATAAGAGTGAACAACCTATAAGCAGCCTCTTCACAATGAATATTGTGCTTCATGTAGAATTAAAGGAAACAAGTTGTGACCTTAGGGAAGGTTGTTTCACCCTCGCCATTGAATTTGAAATTTGAAAAATTATTAATCATTTCCACTGGCACTTTTAATTTTTAAGTTTTTGAAAAACATGTCAGGGTTAAGATATGGGAGGAGTCCATTAATGAGTGCGAAATTTTCAAACAGACTTCACGGGCTGAGCTTTTCATCCGGCCCTCCTTCTAGCACCAAATATGTTGACGGTGTTGGACCCACCAACATTCACAGGATCTCCCCCATATGACATCCCAACTATACATCACATTGTTTGTAGTAGATGTCCCAACAGTGGGGCGTTAATGTTATGTGTTAGTTGCAAATACACATAAAGTGGTGCATGGTATCTTTGGCGAGAAAAAGTGTGTGACCCTACGGAAGGTAAATTGAAATGAATGAAGGGGAAAAGAAGTGAGCCCCTTATAACCCTGAATATTACACAGCTTGAAAGGAACACATGAGCATAATTATATCACAAGATAATATGGGGAATATTCCACAAGTTAACAGTGACGAATTAATACAACAACATGCATTCAACAATATTCATACAAATGCAAACAAAATAGCTCATAAGCATAAGCATAATTTAAATAACATATATTTCAAATACAACAATAATAGTCCTATTATATTCACAACATATGCATGAAAGTGTGTCGGCTTTGAGTTTTAATTAAAAGTGAAAGTCCAATCTTACATACACCATTGACAAACCACTAGCCCCAATAGTGGAATGTGAAGTCAACAACACTTGCTCTTCCAAAGAAGTATACTCCCTCTATGCTATGGAGAATCCAAGGCTCTCACAAAACTCCCAAGCTCTTTCTAAGCCTAAGCCTAGCCAAACGCTTGGCTCCCAAAATCCCTTTACATGAGTTATGAGGTTCTATTTATAACAAGAGGGGGTTTCCCTTCAACTCCCCTTTGTGACTTTTGGGCTACCTTCATGAATCTTCAAGTTCTTTACAAAATAATTCATTACATTACATCATTATTGTTCACATTCCAATATTGAAACTTGGAATTCCACTTACAAATTAATTACAAATAATATTACAATTTATACTCGTACCTATATGAGACAAAATAGGTTAGAGACAACTTGATGACCTATCAAGAGAAAACACTATGATGCTTGAGTTTGGGGAAAATCTAGCTCAACGACTTCCACTTGACGTTTGTCTATCACATGCAGTGCTAAGCCTGGTAATGTGTGATGAAATCCCCAAACTGTGTGATGTTGTCTAGCTTGAAGTGGACTCTAGCTCCATGGCATCCATGTACAATGATTTGGAACCAGTTTCTACTTCCTTTTGAAGCATGATCAACATTATTTGCACTTGGATAGGGCCACCAATGTAGTTGTGCATGTTCTATCTATTCACCTCCAAGTCCTCTTGGTGGAAATTTGTATCAGCTGCTCCAAGTAATCCTCTATGTCCTTTCTGACCTGGTTCTTGGGTTTGGCTTCAGTCAGTGAGCCAAATTATGGGATATTGTGGGTCCCCATCAAAGGAATCTAGACTTTTGTATATTCGAGCATACAAGCCCTGAATGTTTCCAATCAATGAGGTGAGCTTCTTGTTGTTCTAAATCAACATCTACACTCTTTCTTTCTCCATATCTCCTACGGCTACATTTTCTTACCAAAGTCAAGTGGTGCCCCTTTATATCACATTGTCCATTCATGCATGACATCAATTATATCTTGCATAATTCTGAGAGTTTTGACAAAGTATTTACACTATTGTCGCAAGCCAAGCATGTGGAGAACTACCTTATGCATTGTAACAATCTCCTTATATAGATCGTGCATGGTCTCTCAATGTGTCAATACTTCATTAAGTATCATTTCTTTCATTTCCTCCAAGTGGACATTTGCAGAAGTTGTGTTCTGAGCTATTGCATGGAGTTGTTCAACATCTTCCCTGACATCCTACAAGTTCTTTGCCAATTTCTTATTCTCGGTTGTCAAACACTGAGTTTTCAACTTTGTTAAACCTTCGAAGGCCAATTTGGATGAGGCAATGGCTTTGGGATCTCTCTTGATGTCAGCCATAATCACCCTTTTTCTCATAAAATCAGGAGATACGAGATCATTCAAAAAATTCTTCTTATGCATTTATACAATCTTCTTCTGGAGTTCATCATATGACAAATTGTACGTGTCCATAACTGGATCATTGTCAAGAGTAACAACTTCCCCTTCCTTGCTTACAGTTGACTCTACTGCTAGAGGTGATGGATACTAAATAGTGACCTATTATGTGCTAGGCATCAAGTCAATATCTTGACTTTGTGATTCTAGTTCCACCTTTGTGTCATTGATCTCTATCAATTGTTCAATATGTTGAGCAAGCTCCTGATCACACATCTATCAGCCTTCCTCCTTTGTTAGTTACCCTTTTTGTTCTTTCTCTTCAACTTGTTTCTGCATTGTTTCTTTTGAAATTGTGTGTTACTTTTCTTCTTCTACTTTTTTATGATTTTCTTCCTCCAATCTCCTCCATTGCTCTTCTCTCTTCCTCCATTCTGCTATCTTCATCCTCTGTTTCCTTGTTGCCTTAATTGCTAAAGTCATTTTCATAATAGCTAGATCCGCTTTCATATTACGGCTTCTTTCTCCCCCTAGCTTGTGAGTAACATTTCTCTTTCCTTTATCCTGCATGGGGTTTCTTCCTTTTGTTGGTGTTGCTTCTAGATTTTCTACCTTCTGTGGAGTGACCTGTGAAGTTCTTGCAAAACTGACCAGCTCACGAGTCTTGGAGGCATTATAGAAATTCTTCCATAGATCCTCCTCCTGCCAATGAATGTCATGCTGAGCCATTAAAAGTGAATTCTCACATAATGGTTCTTGAAAATACTGCGGGGATCATAAGAATTCAAGTCTCGAGTACCAAATGTAAACTTCTCTATCACCTTTCCTTCGATATTTGTGAATTTCATGTTCTTTATCTCATACAATCTAATTTTCATAGGAAGAGTTGGCCAAGGTGTTTTCTTCTTCCTATGCCAAGTAGTTGATAACCCTTTGGCGAGATGATATGACACTTCTTGCATGACAAACTTGTTGATGGCATGCCTTGGCAAAACACGCAGCAACTTCACTCCATCGAACACTCTAAGGAAGGTACCATCCGGTGAGGCAAACCAATCCACGATCTATGTTATTCCCTCCATTGTCGCATGTGACATGCAAGGTCGTTCTTCCTCAAATATCATATTATATAGCGAGATGAGGAAGTGGTCATTTAGCTTCTCCATAACCCCTCAATGGTTGCAATCTGAGAGCAGCTTGCAGTGGATGTGCATGGTTTGTTTCAAGGTGACCAAGCCCAGTTCATACTAGGGAATGTGTTATGTGCACATATTACATTTAGTAAATATGCATACATATATAATATCATTTTCTCGCCCTTGGGAGGATTCAGGGAATTACCTACATGGATCCTTAACTGTTGAGCCAACAAATCTGACTAGTTCAGTGGCTTCCCATTGTTCACAACCTCGTTCAAAAAGAATTCCCACCCTTCCAGAAAGGTCTATGTGTTCTGCTGACCATTACAAGATAAGATGATCAGCCCCTGATAGGCCCTCTAGAGAGACCTTACCTCATATGTTTTGGTGGGAGTATGTCGAAACTTTGATGGCTCCTTCACCCACCTCTTAACAATGTCACTTGTGACCACATAGCTATTAGTGGCATAGAATCAGAGTCCATGCGTGTTTCTGGCTCAGGAAAATGGTACATACATCGAAAATTCTCTACAAACAAATTAGCAAGCCTTCGTCCGATAGCACTACTCAAATTTGTGGTCTTCACATCAATATGTGAGATAATCGAGCTAATGACATTTGTACATGGCAAGGCTGGATATTTGCATGAAACCCTGTGTAGACCTCATCTCTCGACATTATTGTATACATGTTGGTCCTCTAGATCTGTTGCAAAGTCCTTTGCTGAAAAAGCTTCATTTATTTTCTACCATGTAATATCTAAGTCCTTTTCTACATACAATTGAGTGTTCAAGTATACTGGCAAGTTTACTAGCATTTGCACAATTACTTCCCTGGTACTATTTTCAGTGCTATCTTTTGAAGCAGTTCTCTAGCGTTCCATGGTAGCAATGACTACTGGAGAGAAGTTCTCAACAACTGTGGTACCTGTGGGATAGAAAAGCCTCTCATGGCAAGCAAAAAATTAGCCTTTAGCAAATCCATCTTCACAGCAAGATCAGGCAGAAAACTGATGCACTAGTGAGAAAAATTATGCACTTTTATTGGGAAAGAGAGGGGGGCTAGTTGTAGGAACTGCACATTGTGTAGTCCCAATAGCCAAGGTGTAACCTAAAGCTTGATATTGCGCAAAGTGTAATCCAACCTAGGTAGTAACTGGGAGAGACTATGCATTACACAGTCTCAATGGCCAAGGTATAGACTGAGCCCTGGAACTATGCAATCCACATCTGGGCTAGCCTATAATGAACATTGTGCAGTCTTAGATTCCAAGCCTCAGCTTGAGCTTTTGGATTGCGCAATGGCCATCTAGGCAATGTGAAAATTGGCCGAGGAGAGTGTGGATCTTCCCAGTGGAAGTGTGGGAAACAAGCAGATCTAATTGATGATGTGAGTTTGAGTGCAAATCTACCTAAGTATATATGAATCAATGTGAATCAATGTGAATCAAGTGCATAAGCTTAAAAAATGGAAGGAAAAACAAATGTGTGAGGAGAGTCACCGAAACGACGATCCTCAATGTGTAAAAACAATAAAATAAATGCGACACTTATGAAAGGAAAAAGAAAAAATAAAATAATGCTTCTACAAGCTAATATAATTTAAAACTCCAGCACCTATGAAGAGAAACAAGAAAAACAACACTCATAGAAGTGTGGTGAAGTAAAATTATGAGTGCGGACACAAAAATTCCTCTAACTCAATAATGGGTCTAGCCACAACTGATAAATTCTATGGAATATTTCCTTAAGTTAGAACCAATTAAGAGGGCCTACCTCTTAGTATGTTTATCTCGTTTGATGATGTCCTTTCTTGCTCGCTCCAGCTATCTCTCATTTCCTTCTTCAAACACCTGGAACAAGTAAACAACAGCAATCAACAACCGTGATAATAGACAACTTGTAATTCAACCTACTTAACAAGTCAAGAAACATTAATCCATGAACATGTAAGATGACACATCATGTAGGAAATCAATCGATAGTCGCATATATATTTAATCAAGAAGAGATTACAACCATTGTCTTGACATTGCCGTTATCCTCTAACAAAACCAGGTTCCCACACACTTTTGCTAGCATTCCATGATGGACTCAACGATGATAGTTTTAAACCTCTTCCCTTTAGGCTTCAAACTAAACCAAATTCACACTTCTCCCTCACACAACTAGAGAACTAAAACTATGAATAGCTTGTTGTTTACTCCAAACTTAATTATCACTAGCACACCAACATTAACACTAGCTTGTGCTTGGGAAAAAGGGAGGTTTATATAACATGAATGGATGGGAGATGGATCATCTTCTCGTGGGGGAAGGTATTATCTCTTGAGGTAGTTCCATCCTTATTGGGAAAAGGAGCCCAAAATGACATCCTCGACCCCATCCATCCAAACCATTTACCAGACTTTCGTTATGAAGCTTCTAGACCTAGAAGCTTCGGCTCTTTATTTAAAAAACTTTCCATAAGAGGACCAATGTGACTGGAACAAATATTAGTCACTCTATTCAGTGATAGGGATAGTGTTAATCCTTGCATATCAGGGAAAGGAGGACAAGGTCCATTTACATTGATCTTGTAAACTAGGAAAAATAGAAGATTTTGAGGAAATGGTGCAAAAGGGAATTGTTCTGCTCATGAAGAGGGACACAATGGGAGTTTCTTCATGAAGGGAAAGCATGTAGGGTTCACTATAGAGGTCCTCCGGGATCAAGGAACGAAGAGTACAGGGACATTGACAAAATGTCATGTAACAAGAATCGAAACGATAAAAAGCGACAAAAGATGACAAAAGAAAAACTCACCCGGAAAAACGACGAAAATTGGACAAAAGGTTCCTTGATCTCCTCAGTAATGCTAGATCTCTAAGGTTGAATGTACAAATGAGCTCTAGAGGCATCTATTAAAAATATTTGGGAGGATCAAGGTTTATGATGCACTTTCCTAAAATCAAGGAAAAAGCGACACTTGGCGAAAATTTCTAAAAGTAGGGATTGTGCCACCTTCGGGAAACTAATGATGAATACCTACTTTCTAGGGATTTATTTTTCTCTTTTTTTATTTTCTTCCTTTTTCTTTTTCTGGAAACTTTCCATGCACACTGCCGAGAAAGATTGCACAATTCGAGTGAACTGGAAACTTTTTGGCTCAATGCACTCCACAGTTTCTGAGCTCAGTGATGGATTGCACAATTTATGGGCTCAGTATTGTACTACCTTCCATAATTGCATAGTTTCTGAGCTCAAGGTAGAACATCCAGTCTAGATTTCACAACTCCAATCATCAAGGCTCACTTGCCCTCATGGATTGCGCAATTTCTAGAGGCAAGCCTAGAACTATTGTAAGGCTAAGTTAGGAGGTTAGGTTATGACTTAGAAAGATTAGCTATGTGTAAAAACAAGAAAAAACAAGCACAAATGAAAAGGATAAGTATTAATAAAAGCATCAATATTTGACGAATTTTGACGGTAAGCTCATGTCAACAGAAAGGAAGGCTCCAAAATCAAAGCATAGGCAAAATTGTGGAGGGTGGTTGTAGCCGCTACAACATGTTTATAATATGTTTGAAAAAATGTATATCATGGATTAGGAATTTCTAGGTTAATTTCTTATTCAATTTCTTTATGGTTAGCATTGTTAGCATCTTGTTTATGCTTCCAGAAAGTTACAATCAGTTATGGGCAGTGGTATGGAGGCTACCCTGAAAGGTGGCTTAGATCCTAGAACTACATGCACAGAACTGGAAGATTTGGGTCATAATTGCATTGAAGCAATCCTTTGAGTGCACTTATAGGCTTCCAACTACATGGATGCAGTCTCAAGGGTGAAATTATGGAGATAGGTCAAAGAAAAAGGGTTCTAGCTCAGCGATTGATCACCTAGGGTGGTTTTCCAACTCTTGAGTGATTTATAGTCCACGTGGGATGTCACTAAGTATTTAGTTTGTATTCCCCACTTCATTAACTAGAACTTGGAGGTAAATTCATGTCATAGTGACACTCGTCTCATGTTTACCCAGGAAATCTTGTGAATTTGGGCAAATGTGGGAGGAGGCATTACAGAAGAGAAATAGAAATAGTATTGAAAAGATTGTAAAATGATATTTTGTGCAAACATAGCTAAGGTGGAATTGATTAAAGCTAAGACTGGGAGTGGAAAGAGTAATTTGACAACCAGGTAGGTTGGTTGAGCCCATAGACATGATGGACAATAAATAGAAAAAAGTTATTCTCTTAACTCCGGCTTAGAATTTCACATATAATTAAATATTTCAGACATGAAAGGATGAATCCGTATAAAAATATATATGTATGCTTGACATGGTTTCTAGAGTTCATTGGAGAGAAGGAATACTACTTACGAATAGTATGAAAAGAAAAATTGTATGTTAAACAAGATTCTTATATTGTGATCATCAAGCAGAAGAGGCAGTATGAACCAGTTTTCATAAATAGAGACGGTGTGTTCTTTGGAACTATATGTGGTAATGTGTAAAGTATTTATCAATGTGTTTATATGCATGTGTTTTACATATGTACATGTGTATTTTGTATCATACTATCTGTAGATGGCATTGTCAACAGGTAAATTGGATTTGTATGAGATACAAATTGATGTGACAACTAACTAAATATTTACTAAGTTGAAGTTGAAAGTATAAATAGGTAAACATTGATGGGGTTCCCTAGATAAACTCAGTAGGAATTGTAATATATTATGACATGAAACAACCTAGTGGAAAAGAAAAGGATTGTGGCCAGGTGGCGCATCTATAACTAGCTAGAAAAACCTCTAAACATAGTTTTTGTGAGTTGAGTCAATGTGAAAATGAGTGCAAGGGGGAAGAAACCCTGCGGATGTACATAGAAGAAAAAAAAACATGGATAACCCTCATCAACAACCTGCATGCAAGATGGTAAAGGGTTGAAACTAAAGAAATGTTGCAATAGGGATTCTTCATTTTGTGCAAAGAAAAGCATCCCAAGATGGGCATAACTAAGTTTACTTGAATAGAACAAACAACCATGTAACCGCCTTGAACATGGAAGGAAATGGAAGTTGTCCTCAACATTAATTCATGCATAATTAATTTATATGTAGCATTTGAAATTAAGAAAAAAGCATAATGATACTACCCAATGCGGTAATACATTAATTGTAATCTATCATAAGAGATAAGAACAGTAAATGGGTTATGAACCATTATCGCTTCTAAGCACATAGTACCAATGGAATTGGTAGTTCCACAATCTGGAATTTATAGTTGAACCACAAGACAAGGTCCTTGTCGAGTGAAGCATCCATTGGGTAAGTAAGAATTATTTATTGATATTATTGATGAGCTTATAAAAATGTTTCTAATCCTTACTGGGTGCAGGTTTCTAACCCTAGTTGGGATGTGATGCACACTGATGACCCTTGTTAAATACATAAATAACACTTCATCTAGGAGAGGCTACCTAGGAAGATGAAGATAAAGGTTTTATATGTGAGACATATTCCACCCTATTTTGATGGGATTGTTGGAAATAATACTGAGGGGAGGGTGAATCAATATTATTAAATTCTTTCCAATTTATACAAACATTCGCAGATCTGACTATTGAAACTTGCATATACCTTCCAGACTTATAATTTATATTATTTTTCAGATGTTGGTCATTAATCTGTATGTCAGAACCATATAATAATGAACAGGAACACAAAAATAATAGACAGTCACACCAAAGAACACAAGATGTAAGGTGGAAACCCAATGTGGGTGAAAACCACCTGCTGCAATATGTCTCTATCTTCTTTCAATTAGAAACTTCTTTTTACAATGATTCTGTACTGGTGCAATCCTTTACCAGTACGCAGGCTGTAACTTGCAGAGAGCTACAACCCTCTCTCGTTTTCCAGCTTCCCCTGGAAGGGAGCTACAACCCCCTTAGCTCTTGTACTAGCTGAGATACTAGTACGTAGGTGCTAGCCTACAGAAGGCTACAACCTTCTCATTTCATAAATTTTCAAACTGGATCCATGAACATCAAACAGACATCAAGTATATGTGCATCAATTGATCTCCTTTCCACAAACAACTACTGAATCAACCAATAACTTCTCAGAATGTAGTAAGCAGAAAAAACCATCAATTCTGAACCCAGAACACTTACAGCAATAGACAAAAGTAGCTAAAATATATTTCAAGAAAACTCTGCAACTTCACCAATAGAAACCTGCGGATATCCGCACTTCTGCTGTGTCAAACCTATGCACCTCCACCGCTGAGTTGTGTCTCACCTGCACACCTCCGCACCTGCGCTCTATCTAGCTTGCTCACCTTCGCAGCTGAGCTGTCTACGGCCTGCGCACCTCCGCACCTGCACTATGTTTCGCCTGCGAACCTCTGGGTATAGACAATTTATCATTCCTAAAATATACCCCTGACTATCAGATTCACAGATTTGATCATGTGCCAAAGAGATCTCGACCCATCAGTAGAACTATCTTCTAATGCTCAGGTCTCTCCTTGATTCAGGTCCAGCTATAACTCACCAACAGATCACCAGTATTTCAGATCTTGTTTTCTTAAGATATTCAACACACTTGTGTTCAGCCAAATGATCTCCTTTCCTTTTTATAGCCTAGGCCTTACTCAAACCATGGTCCAAAACCATTGAGATCCAATACTAGGGACCCAAAAGCTGGGTTCAATATTTTAGGTGCAAAACCACGGACTAAAACCATAGGATCAAAAACGTTGGACTAAATACCAAGGACAAAACATAAGATTTTCCTCGTGTGCATTTTTCTCTGCATGAAAGTCCGTGCTCTTTAGGTTCGCACCTTTTGTCTGGAATACCTATGAACATGTCCACACCTTTTCAATGGCGCACCTGCAGTACCAGCCGAGAACCGCAGCTTTGTGAACAGGAACATACAGAGATCTCATTTTCTTCATTCTTTGAGTCTAATCATCAATTCTTTTCTACTGACCTATTGCACAATGATTTGTCACATCTGATATCTCTTCTGTAGATTCTTCTAGTTATGTAAGAGAGTTGTTCTTCTATGAGTGGGTTGCCATCAAGTACAATACATGCATCATAATGCCAACAGGGATAGAATCAAACACTGAGGACAGTGTTTTGTTCGAGGTGGGGAAGATGAAACACCCCTCAATGAAAATTAAATATTTAATTTACTTTTATTGCACAAACCTGGTAAATCATGGGCTAAGTTAAAAGCCTAGTGGAAAATTTTAATGTTTAAAAGTTTTATTTTAATTTCTTTTAAAAGGTTATGACAAGTCTTAGAATTCACAAGGAAAAGATACTAAATGAAAAAATTTCACTCACTAGACAGTTATTCCTCTCCCTAGCGATAAATCATCTTAGTTGGGACAAGGGAGACAAGAGGGTGAGAGGAGATAAAACCTGAAACCTTGAACACTTGGTACCTGGTTAGAGGAGGTCGAAGTGAGGAGAATGAATCTATAAGCTTGTGAACTAGAAACAAGACATTGTTGAAGGAATGCAGGATGCTGCTAGTTATGGTATTCATGAGTTTGTTGGAGCTTGCGGAATCCCTAAGACAAACTTGTGAGTCTGTGAGTTATTTGGCTGGACTTGTATAGTATTTATGCCTTTGAACAGACCTTGTTAGGTATCTGTCAAGCAACTATTTTGGGAGTGAAAAACTGGCTCAGGGAGCGAATTGGACATAACTTCCATTCTTATTGGTTGGAAGGAGTGGTCCTTCTCCTAGTTGAATTCCCTGACTTTCTAAACTAAAAATAGATAAGTACAATTATCTTCTAGAATTCGTGTAATTTTTTGAATCTTGTGACTGTTATAACTATTGTGGAACAAGAATTTATTTTGGATAATTTGTGTCTATACACAGATCGATAGATAAAGGATTTACAAAGAACAAAATTTCCCTTTATAGAAATATGTTGATTGCTAATAAATTTTGAGTAATTGTTCATAATACCTGTGTTGTGTGTGTGTGTGTGTGTGTGTGTGTGTGTGTGTGTGTGTGGGTGTGTGTGTGTGTGTGTGTGGGGGTTGGTTGTGTGTGCGTGTGTGTGTGTGTGTAAGAAGAACTGTGTTTTACTGAGCAACGAATGATTATGTGAATCTCTATGTCTTCCTAATAGAAGGGAAGTTTGTTTTTTTGTACTTAGGAAATAAATAAATACAAGAGAAATTCATACTTGAGTTCTTATAGAAAACTATGAGTCTACACTTAATGAAGAACTAGGTAGATAAAAGGAAAACTTGAAAAAAAAACAATTATAGAAATATGGGAGTAGTTGAGACATTATAGATAGTAGAACATGTTAGTTTCAAACCAACAAACTAGATTTCATGAGTGGAACATTCCTCATTCTATTTAGTGCATAAAATTAAGTCCAGTGGGTTAAGGTAGACCCCAGGAAGGCCCATGTCATAACCAACCCTGGATTGATACTAAATAATATAGACATTTGAAAGGATTATAAATAGAAACATAAATAATTTAAGAACATAATTATAAGAAAGTATAGTAAAAAAAAAAGAACATTGGAGGGATTGAGTATGCAATCTCTCATCAAAATATCCACAATACCACAACAATAGGTCAAGGAAAATTTACACAGTGTTACCAATATTTCTAGGAGAAGATCAATACTGCAATTTATGTTTAAAGGAAACTTTCATTATGTAAATAAACTAAACAACACAAAAGTCAAATAACTACATCAATAACTAAAAGTGGGTACGGTTCAAGTTAGTTATAGGCCAGCCAATGAGGACCATCAGCCTCGAACAGTTCCGGAACCAATAGTTAACTAAAATCCTACAGCCATGCCTATGTAGGCCATATCATATAAATTAATTGACTAACCAAACTATAAAACAATTACAAACTCTACGAAAAGAGTGAATATAAATATACACTAAAAGTTGAATAAGGGAAAGAAAATACATAGCCATGGATCTCTCTTATTAAAACACCATGCATTTTAAATGCACCATATAACACATTATCAATGCAAACCGGTAACAAATTTACAATTATAACAACACCATGATACATATGCAAGGTAACCATTGAAATTACTTTAGGACAAACCTTGAGGCAGGGTAACTATAATCAAGAAATTGTCATTTAAAAGTGTCTCATAATACATTATATCACTGTAATAAAATCCTTGTCCAAATTGTATGTATATAAATAAGAAAAGCTATATAAATGGGTTTGTAGGGTTTGGAGTGAAACCCTACAGAATTATAAATATATGAAAATTTTACTAAGGATCCAAGTTTCATAGCAAAACCCTAATCTAAGTAACCAGGTCTCATTTTATATCCTTAAGAAACAAAACCCTTGTACAGTAATTAACAACATAATGTCATGCACATGAAAAACCAACCCTACAGTCGACCATGGGAAAGGGATCAACCAAGGAACCTGAAAAGGAAAGAGATAAATGAGAACTAGGAAAGACATGGAAAATCTAGTTGAAAACTTTAACCTTGAATTTTGACAAGCATCACTGAAACTCTCACCTATGGTCACAAGAAAGAGACTAAACTTAGGAAATTAATATAGAACTAGCATGCATAGAATTTGACAATAAGGGAAGAAAATTGATAAAAATAAATAGTACCTTGGAACCTCATCTCTTTGAACATGTTGGCGTCCTTAGCCCTATATCGACAGAGAGGAGCTAATATTAAACAAAAGTGACCTAGAGAGGAAACTTCTTATAAAAAAATAAAAAATTGTTGTATATACCTTGCAATATAAAGTTCATGGGTTTGTTATGGTTGTTGTAGGTAAAGAATCATTCATATTGTTGAAATACCCATGTAACGAAAACGTCATAAGGAATAAACACATAAGAGGGTTACGATTGGGGACCAAAGCCCACCTCAACAAGAGAAATAAGATAATACCAATAACAACTACCAAAAGGGTGCTTACCAGAGTAAGGACGTATCACTGATTAAGTACTCAGGAAAACCAAGTAATTAGGATTATGACGAGTTGCGAAGCTTTCCCCTCAATATGATGAAGTGAAAATGACCAACAGTGTGGCTAGGGTATGAGAAATGGTTACCCTAACCTCCTCGCAAATGTTATGAGTATTTGGATCAGGATTCTGAAGATCGACAGTGAGAGGAATGCCACCTCAAGCCTATCACATAAATCACTAAACCCTCTCTTATGTGACAACTAGAAGACAAGGAGCTTCTGCAGGACACCTTCTAGCAAGGTAGCATGCAACAAAAACATTAAAACATATACATTTTCCTAGAAGGAATTAGATGGATTAAGGGTCAGCCCAAACTATTGTCACCATAATTCTAATGTGAAATTAATATTAAACTTAACCTTTAATCTGATTACAAATCCAATGAACACATAAACATGGCAAAGGTAATTTATAACTAATGTCAAAATAAAGTAACTCATACATTGAAGGAAATAAATAGAACTTCTATGATAACTCCTTATATATTTGTTATGGTAAAAGTTAATAATGGTAAATACATAAAAGAACAATTTATTTTTTTATTTGTGTGTGTGTGTGTGTTCCTTTGGGTATTGATCGTTGTTACACTTCCTTTTGAACAACCTAGATTTTCTTTGAATATTATGTCTAAGATAATATTCCTTCTCTTACATGAGAAATGCTCCAATTATGCCTTCATGTTGCTTCACAATTATCCTCATACCCACAATATTTTCAATGCTTTATTCCATAATATTCTAATGGAATATACTCTTGTCATGTCATAATTATTCTTCCATAATCTTTTATTGGAATATACTCCTATCCTTGATCTTGCTTAAAGTATTTTCTTCTATATTATATCCTTGCAATTCCTTTTCTACTAAGGGACTGCTTCTATAACAACATGATTCCAAGAAGTAGATTCTATATGGTCTGAATCCTTCTATCCTATAGATGATTTCTTCGAATAAGATGCAACTGACTATGTAGACTCTAATCCTTCCAATGTTATATTCTTCTTTCCCTGATGCCATAATTTGAAAAATCCAAGATTCTTCTACAAATGTAACTGCATATGCTACTCTAACTACCATCTTTTTAATAAAAGATAAAATAAGTTGCTAGTAAACTTGTTAGTAATGGAGTTCTGTAATAATATAGATCCTTAGGATCTTCATTCTTTGGCTTATTTTCAGGTTCTTCATTTTCTTCAACTATGTGAGCTCCACTCCTTTCCTTTCTCTTATTGTTCTTCTTTTTTTGAGGATCCTTGGGACAACCTCTTTTAAAGTGTGCATATTCATTGCACCCAAATCACTCTATTTTGGACATATATTATCTCTTCTAGAATACACAAAGCCAATAGCTCATCAAAGCTTTGATTTTCCTTTCTTAAATAGATTCTTGTCACAAAACTACGCCATTTTGAAGTTAAAGAATTGAGTACGCAAGTAGTTAATTAAGAATCAAAAACAACTTCTCCAAGCCCTTGTAGTTGATCCTTCAACTATGAGACCTTTATAAAATATGAGGTCAAGTCTTCATCTTTTGATAACCTTGTTTTGTAAAGTAGATTCCTTAAATATATTTTGTGACCTTTCATACTAACAGAATATATTTTTACCAACTTGTCATAGATTTCTTTAGATGTGCCCAGGTCTAAACCAAAGGGAATAAGATGATATTTGATTGATTCAATGAGAATCCTTTGAGCCCTAACCTCTCCTTTAGTTTACTTGTCTAATTCTTGAGTCTTATCTTTCTCTGGTTTTGTAACCTTACCTAGAACATATTCCGTGACTTCATTTTCTATTAGCACCAAATATATTATCTTCTTCCATGCTTGAAAGTTTGTTGAACCATCAATCTTATTTCCTTCCTTACAAAATGAAGTCATTTGATTTGAAGATTGAGACATAGATAATAATATAGGACTTACTTGTCAAAAGAGTATCCTGCTTGAGGATGATGTCTTCAAATATCTTGATGCTCCCAAGATTTCCAAGAGACTTCAAAGACATCCTAGAATGATGACTTTTAGGATGGATAGCACAATAGTAAATTCAAGTTGCTCTAAAATATAATGCAGATGATTCCAAGAGTGTAGATGACGTTCCAAAAATCTTGATTCTTCTTGAGTGATGACTTCTATATAGATGTCTTCCACATGAGTGATGACTTCTATATAGATGTCTTCCAAAATGAGTGATGATCAAAGAGCTTTCAAGAGAGGGAGATGATTTGTTGGAATTATGGCTAATGTGTTGTCCTTTATGGCAAACTACTTGATAAAGACATCAATATCATGATAACATTATGATCGTGGAACTCATACAGACTGGTAAAGATATTGCATATGATATGGGCAGAGAAATGATAGTTCAGAGGCAGATGGAAGATAAAAGTGAAGTTTGAGAAAGTATACGTGAATCTTAAGAAGAAGTGTTACGTGCATACTGTTACCGGGAGTAGTGTCCACTTGGAGCTACTATTCCCACTAAGACTGGTAGCTATCTTAGAAACAAACAAGTTAAAACTACTTTGGCTTTCCTTTATGAGAAATAGATAAGAGGGGAATAAAGGATACCAACCACAGTCTTGCGCTTGGTTCCTTGCCTGGTTCCTCTCCTTTCTGATAGATCTTCGTCACTTCTTCTTCATCTACCCAGCTTCAAAGAGCACCTAAGGAATCAAAGTAGCATAATACTATCGAAGAACAGAGATCTACAGTCATCAACAATACAGGACCAGATATGTATTGACCACACAAATGCATATACAATCAATCATACAAGAATGTGGAGGAAAACTTGAATAGCTTTATTAATATCAAGAATATCAAAGAGGATTACAACCAATTGTTCTGACCCAGCATCATCCTCCAGCAAGAAAGCCCTTCTTCACCTCATGTAAAGCTTAGATCACCCAACGTTGTGATGTTACACCAGGAAACCAACAACACTTCTCTACAAGATACAAGATTCCATCCTTTGGATCTCTATGATGAGGGATCCATATATATATGATTGTATGGGGGTGAGTCAGCTTCTGGGTTTTTGATTAGTGTCCTCTATCTGATAGTTCTTGATTCTACTTGGAGATTGATGATCTCTTACTCATCCCTGGGCGAATTCAGAGAGGCAAGTGTCAGAGGAGAAGTTTCTGGAAGATTCTATGATCCTCCACCTCGCAAACTATCTCTGCCATTTGTCCATTCTCGCCCATCGCACCCTATAGAAGGGATTTCTAGTATGCATCACACCCTTTAAACTGAGTAGGTGATATGCATCACACCCTCTGCACTAGGCATTCTGCATGGTCCAGTTTTGACCAGTTTTGAGCAGTTTTCTGTGGAGAACTTCTGGGAGATGATGTAATCAGTTGACCTTGTTCCTTTAGGGAGTGAAGCAACACTTTTAGGGACTTAGGAGCCCTTAGTTTATGGACATTTAGGATTGGGGTTGCACTGCCCAAAAATTTCTATAACAGTTTCCCCCTAAAGCATGAGGTCGTTAATCTTTTGATGTCGGTGAAATGCTTTATCATGAGGATCCGAAGTTTTTTCGAGCTAGGAGGCGACTTGTAATAAGATACAATACAATACATTATCTTCATAATACTTTTCATGATCTAGTTGAGGCGGGCATTCCCATGCTCAGCTTTATAAATTCATTTTCATGTACATAGGACAGACAATCGTCTGTGTAGCAGACTGATGATTCGGACGGAGTCATCATCC